>JARSSU010028826.1:0-19824 GCA_029619165.1 Eurosta solidaginis | reverse complement strand
AAAGCCTCTTCCTCAATATTTCGTAGGAGGCCTCCGGATTTCCGGAGAAGTTAAGAAAATTCCAATCGGTAGCTGAGAAGAACTCGTTTAGCACCACACGATCGGCCTTGAAATAATTATATTCCAATATTGATTCGGCTTGTTTTTTATAAAAATCATAAAAATCGAAATTTATAGCCAAAGCATTATGGTGAAAACTATTTTCCAAAATTGGAAATGGACACTGGCCTAATATCTTTAAATCAGCAGACCCAAAAACTAGATCTAGGAACCTACCATCTTATTTCCGTGCCCGAGAGTTATATTGTTTTAGACCGTATAAAAATAAGGTGCTGACAACTAGCATATCGATGTTTGATTTAATATTTGAAGGTGAAATATTACAATCATTAGACCAAGATATATTACTTAAATTGAAATCGCCTAAATATATACCCACATAGCATACGGAAGATTGGTTAAAGTATAAAATTCACAATGAAACATTTTCGACTCTTTTTGACGACTAAAAACTGTTTAGTCAATTCTGCGATCAAAAGAAGACTCGATATCGACTCCCTCTAATGAGTGAAATATGATTTATTGAAAAAGCAACAACAAAATGTAAAGCGATCACAAATTGGCCACATTGGGGATCGAAATATGATTGAGTAAACAATTTTTGTCTGCTTTACATTTTGTTGTTGCTTTTTCAATAAATCATATTTAAGATCGCGGGTTAAATCATATTTAACTCATAAGAGGGAGTCGATTTCGAGTCTTCTTTTGATCGCAAAAGCTTTAAAAACACACTTAAAAATTATTCCTACAAGACTCATAAATAATGGTAAATATGACTCGAAAAAGACTAAATACTGATTAGAAATATGGGTTAAAAGAGGCTCACCCAGGGTAGTCCCGACGAGGAGTCTTTTCTGATCAGAAAATGAGCGCATATATGCTATTTTGATCATGCTGGAGACTCGAAAAAGACTCGAATATGATTAATAATTTCAAAAATGCTGGGTGGGTAATTTCATCAGACGGATTAGCATTATTGACAACTTGACTTAAATTATCTATATGCTTCTGATACAAAGCAATGTCATTACCTGGTGGAATATATTTATTATTTATTTATTTATTTAATAGTCTACAAAATGAGCAATTTAAACAGACTAAATAGCAAATAGCCAGTACTTTTAAAAATAGTATGTCTTAAACAAAACGAATGTGCAGTGTAAAACATTAAGCAAATGATATTAAAAGTTATAGTTACATATTTGATATTAAGAGGTGACATTTATAATTATATGCGCGATAATTTAAGCAAGTAACTTAACTTTAGAAGAGGGTATGAGTTTTGTATACGTACGCCCAAGCAAGGGGCAGGTGAAGGTGCTCAGAAGGGACCTGACGCGAATTGCTCAGAAAGGAGCTGATTGCCCAGTAGGGGGCTAACGAGAGGTGCTCAGAAGGGAGCTCACACGAACCGCTCAAAAAGAGCTGATATATTATATATACATAAAATGGAGTAACAGTAAGTTATAGTTAGTTATTTGAAATATGTATACATATATACTAATTTAACTCAAATAAAATACACCTCTTTATTTTGAAAAGTGAGTCCGACGTATCAAAATTACTGTAATGCTTATTAAAATCCAGGCACAAAGAACGAAGAGCTTCGCGCATTTCGAAATTCGACCTACATGTGGTCAAAAAAAGCGGATGGAAATGCCTTGAGAGCCTCATGGGAACATTAAATTTGATTTCGCTAAGTATAAACCGGCTATTCACCGTTCCTCCCAATAATTTCACAATAAACAACACACCAAGCATTTCCCTACGACTCTCGAGAAAAGGTGGGTTTATAATCTTTAACCGACTGTTTTAAGAGGGAAGATTTCTTATTGGATCCCACGCCAAATGACTCAAAACAAAAAGTCGGAATTGTTTTTGAACCGATTCAAGCTTGTCACGATAGATTTGATACCGCGGGTTCCAAACGATTGATGCATACTCCAATATAGGTCTCACTAAAGCAGTTAAGAGAGATTTTGTAACGTAGGGGTCATTAAATTTCCTAGACCATCGTTTAACAAAAAATTATATTTTTATTACTAGTAAACGTAACGCATATACAAATTTAGGATACCACCACCCCTTTCAAGCCCGGTGGAGTTAGAGCAACGATCATTACGATATACATAATATTAATTATCGAAAAAACTCATTAGATGAAAAATTTTCAGTCGACCACGTCTCCGTCAAAGCTATTATATCATATTCATGTGAAATGACATTACTATATAACTGCGATGATTTCGTTCGCATTCCACTGACATGAAAGGAAAGGACTGAAAAAGGTAGTCCACATACAAGAAATGAGACTTATAACAATAGATTAGATTCTGGTCCACTTTCCGAAAAGGCAGGTGGCATCTCTATACCAAATTTCAGGCAAATCGCACTTCAACCTGTTTTATGTAGTATGGGTTGGCTGCTGGTCCATTTCCTGGAATTAAAAGTTTTTCCAATATTATGTTCGTCAAATAGGTACCCATGTAACGAGTTTCAAGCGAATCGCATCATAAGTAAGATTTTTTGGAGTAAGTCGATCACTGGTTCGCTCCCCTGAAATAAAATATTCTGAAATAATGAGCTTGTCCCGGAAATACCCCTATACTAAATTTCAAGAAAATGGCACCATATACTATTTTATTTAGAATAGATCGATCACTGGCCCACTTCCCGGAATGAAAAGTTGTTCAAATATTATATTTGTCAAAGAGGTAAACCTGTAGCGAATTTCAAGCTAATCTCGCCATAAAGAATACTATTTAGAATATATCGGCATTGGTCAACTTCCCGGATCAAGTGGTTGATATGCAGCATCCTCAAGCCTGCTTGAACACACCCAGAGAAATGTATCAAAATCGGTGCAGACGTTAGGAAGAGTTCAGTGACAGTCAAATGTACAGAAGAAATATGCATATATATATATATATATATTAGGGCGGGTCGATTTGTGGGAGGCAAAATAATCGCCCATTGCTCTGTGAAAATCATATTCTAGGATCAAAGTAAGAAACTTTGCCGAAGGAAACATACCTCTAAAACGAATTCTGATACCCGCCAGGTAGGGGCAAATTTTTGAAAAATCCCACTTTGACCCATTTAGAGTGCTCCACTCGAGTCCAAATGTATGACCGACCCCCGCTAACTTTGGAGGCCCGACCCACCGATGCCAGTGGCACACCCCCTGGAACCCCCCTGGGGGTCCCATACAAACATTTCTCATTTTGATCTGTAGAATACGATTTTCACAGAGCAATGAGCGATTTTTAAATCGACCCGCCCTAATATATATGCATATAATAGATTACATATCCTTAGTGCATAAACATTAGTATATATGTACATATATACATACAAACATATCAAACATAGAGGCGCTATTTTTATTTTATTGGTAGATTTTTTTCGAATACAAACATACATCCCACTCAAAGCAAGTTTGCTCGTATAATTGACAGCGAACATACACACGAACGTCATTTTCAACGTGTGATTTTTTTGTCACATTTTTTAAAATTTCACTCTCATTATTTTTTTCATAACAGTCCTAAAGAAGTATTACTTAAAAAAATATTGTTTTCCGTCTGCATAGGCATTTTACTACCTTTATATTAGGTCGGTTGAATGTTTGTCCGCTTTTCATACAAATCTTGCAATCGATTTTTTAGTAACTTCTCACTAAGCTACAAACGTTACACTTTACACATAGGTTAGAACAGCGTGAAAATGAAACAAAGCAACAAATCCGTTAGGTGGCGCACGGATCGAAATAATTAGATAAGAATTTGAAAATTTTCAAACCAGCTTCTCGATGAGCTGGAACTTGAAATTTCAAACTTAATTCAGAGGGTCGATACGACCGATACAAAAATATTCGCTAGAGGCGCACGAGATGAGATATTTACAAAAAGCGTACTAAACGGAGGGAATTTTGGGATTGATTTTTATTTAAATTCTCATTGAGCTACAACTGTAAAACTTCACAGATAGGATAAGACGCCGAGAAAATTTAAGAAAAGGAGAAAAAAAATTCGTTCGGTGGCGCACGGATCGAAATATTTAGATAAGAATTTGGAAATTTGGTGTTTTGAGATCGATTTTAAAGCAACTTCTCATTGAGCTACAAACATGAAACCTCAGAGACAGGTTAAGACACCGTAACAAAGGAACAAAGGGAGCAAAAAATTTCGTTAGGAGGCGCACGGATTCAAAAAATTGGATAATAATTTCGAAATTGGAATCGGGTTTTAAGTAATTTCTCGATGAGCTAGAGCTTAATTGAGACGTCGATGACAGCCGATGACACAATACAAAAAGTCTCACTAGGGGGCGCACGGACTGAGATATTTAGACAAATCAAACGGAACCGAGGGAATTTTGGGACTGATTTTTATATAAGTACTCATTGAGCTATAAGCGTAAAACTTACCAGATAGGTTAATAGACCGAGCAAATGTAAGAAAAAGGGAAAATAAAAATAAAATAAAAAAATTTTAAGCACTTCCTTTATATAAGTGGACAAAAATCAGCGAAAAATTTCTCCTTATATAAAGACATATTCTTGCTAAACTTTGATTTTTAAATTTTGACACAGAAATTGCAAAAATATTTATGAGAAGTAAAAATATAAAGGTGAAGCGCAATTGATTGACTAATAACATCTCCTTTCGTACCAACTTTCCAATCCAAGTGATGTGCGCTACACTTTTATATTTTTACTTCTCATAAATATTTTTGCAACTTCTATGTCGAAATTTAAAAATCAAAGTTTAGCAAGAATATGTCTTTATATAAGGATTTTTGTCCATTTATATAAAGGAAGTGCTTAAAATTTTTTTATTTTATTTTTTTCATTTTAAAGAAAATAAGGAAATTCAAACAGTATCAAGTGCGAGCAATTTTATACGCATTACTGATACATTTAATTTTGAAAAAAAAATTTCAACAAAATTCCCCACTGCTGTCCTCGGAAGCTATAAAACGAAATAGCGATGCAACAATATTCAAAACAATAACTACATAGACAGCTAACAAGCTTGGCCCGACTCTTAACCGGAAAATCACAAATTTAGGTACCCTTGAACAGGAAGCCCACAATCAAATTGTCACTCATACGCCACGTCAGCAATACCTATGTACCTACCCGCTTATCATTGCTTTCTGGCATTTATATATCATATTTACTTACAGATTTACATATTTGCACTTTAAGGGAGTTGTTATTGCATTGGGGTATTGCAAGTTTGTAGTTATTTGTAAGGAGAGATTTGCATGAATTGATAGCAACTCAAATTGCATGAAATTACAACGAAAGTGACCCGAAATGTTGCCAAAAAGCGTTAACACAATTGCATTTACCTACCGATTTGCAATGCCATCAATTTGCAGCAGGTACAAGGAGATGCATATCTCGTCTAACGGTACGAATTACACTTGGCATTCTATATATATTTTCAACACACACACACACACACATATATATACATACGAGTCTATAACGAAATGTAAAGCAATGCAAACAGCAAATGCATACAAATCGGTTCATGAATTGTGTGTATTGATTGCATGGCGCCTTTCGCTGTATTTGCCAAAAGCAAGAGAGAGCGAATTTCAATTTCTTATATTTGTTTGTGTGTCTGTGTATCAAAGGAAGCAGTATAGTAGGATAAAGCGCCTTTTTAGTATTTATTTCATCATTTAAATTCAATTGCTATGAATAGAGGAGAAGTGTAAAGATCTTTTGCTTTAATAGTGTTTTTCAAAAACTTGACTGGATGCTGTCTTCAGCGTGAATGCCAAGTGAAAGATTTGATGTTAACAATATTTGGTTCACTTAATTGAGAATGTTTACAATGAAGATAACTGAGGGTTGCACTTGTTATACAAAAAGTAGGTGTTTTTAGTAGCTAAAAAAAGATGAAATCATGTCGATTGTTGTATGGAATAACATCATTTTTCAACTGTCAGTTCGAAGGCGGCTTATCTTTGAATGTTCTTCAAAAACGCCCTATCCAGAAAATTTTTATAAACTTCTTATCTCACGTCAAAATATATTGAATATATCCCTAGATAGAACTTTTATGAAACAAATTCTGAGATATGTATGTAGGTCGATTTTGAATGGTGCTGTCGCTTTCTTCAAAACAAATTACCAAATAGGGAGTTTAAACAGGTATCTGAGATGAGGTCTTTTTGAACAGCAGGCAAGATAGGGTTATGTTCCATTCACCATTTCATGCGGATCATTATATTCATTGAATTTCCGTAATCTACATTTGGTGCTCTCAAATATTTTTGGTATGTCCAAAAAGTCTGCAATGGAAAAGCTTATTCTAGAAAATTTTTTAGATTAGGTTATATTGGAATAGATTAGATAAGATTACATTATATTTAATTAGATTAGATTAGATAATATTAGCTTAGATTTGACAAACTAGGATTATATAAGATTATATGTATTAGATAGATAATATGACGAAGTTACTGCAAATCCTCTTATTTGCAACCTTCTGCTAAGTTCGAATCACTAAACTGTTGAATAAATAACTTCAACATTTAGTAATGCAAAATGGCCTTTATTAAAGTACTTCGCAATAAATAACTCTACTATTGCCCGACAGATAGCGTGCTTAATCGAAAACTGATGCTAGCGCCTCTATTGCTGAGGCCTTTTGTACTCTTTGATTTCCTCGTTGCATCTTCTAGGCGCTTCTGTTCGAGAATCTACTAGTTGGTTATCTGTTATAATTATAACTACAGATGTACGTGTATAGCTCTCATATGCGCGCGTGTTTGTGAGCTACACTTCCACAATTATAATTGCATATCTCAGATAAGATATCTGCATGTGTTTGTGCGCTGCTTCTCCCTGCGTGTACGTACATATGTGTAGGCATAATGATTGAATTATTGATGTGCATTCACGTCACTGCTTAGCATCGGCTTAGAGATGACAGTACCATTAGTGTTGCTAATATTCGTTACACTGCCCTCCACCTAAGTCTGATCGTCCCGATCAGACAAATCTCTCGGTCTAAACGCTGCCAGCCTTTCCAAATGGACCACTTTCATTTTGGTTCGTGGTTTACCGAGGGTTTTTTATGCGGTACACTACATCGTTTACAACTTTCTATGGGCCTTCCCAACAGCACCAAATCTCATTCCTGAAAACCTTCAGAATTAATTGCTTTATCGTATCTGGCTTTCATCTTGTCACGCATAATCTTTGTTCGTTTTGCCTTATCAGATTGTGTATTTCTCTCAGCTCTTCTTCCAAATCACCAGTGGATTTCTTGACATTTCTCTCCGCATCGGCAACTATCCCAAACTTCAAATCAGCTGGCAGTCTAAGGTCATTGCCAAAAATTACTTTTGCAGGGTTTTGACCCGGTGTCTCATGCACTGCTGATCGGTAAACCATCAAGAATAATGGTATCCGGTCTCCCACTTTTTATGGAACTTGTCCACTACTTTCCTTAAGTGCTCCTCCAATGTTCTATTGAATCGTTCCACCATACCATCGGACTGAGGATGCAATGCAGTTGTCCGTGTTTTTCGAATGCTCACTGATTTACAACTTTCCTGGAACACAGCTGATTCGAAATTCCTGCCTTGGTCAGAATGAACTACATTGGTACACCATACCTTGCAACCCAATTGTTTATAAAGACTTCTGCTACAGTTTCCGCTTCTTGATTTGGGATTGGGTATACCTGTGGCCATTTGCTCAAATAATCCATAACCACCAGTACATATTTGTTTCCGCAGTTGCTAGTAGGAAATAGACCTGCTACATCCAAACGCGATCCTTTCAAATGGCGCACCTGAGTTATATTGCTTCATCTGGCCATGACTTCGAGTTTTGGGCCCTTTCACTCTGCTGCAAACCTCGCAGTTCGCAATCCACTCAGTGACCGACTGACGGCAACCAACCCAATAGAATCTCTGTTTAATCTTCTCGAGCGTCTTCGTGATTCCAAGATGACCTCTGCTTGGACCATTATGCAGCTCGCTGAGCACGTCAGGAATCCTCTTTCTGGGAACAACTATCAGTTTCTTTTTCTTTGACCATCCTCACTCTCCCATACTCGATGCAAGCAACCGGATATCAATTCTAAACTGTTCCACTGTGCCCAATAGGACTTCGCAATGGGACTCTCTGCTGACATATCCTCTCTGCTTGGTCTTTCGTTTCGTTCGAGCCCTTGCATAACATGTGACAGATCTGTATCTTCTAGCTGACACTTTCTTAGTTGTTCCTTGTCCCATTCATCGTACATGTTATAGTCATTAGCCGGACATTTATAATGTGTTCTTTAGCCACGGCCTTTTAACAGTGCTTGCATTCCAAACTACATGGTCTTCGTGACATTGCATCGGCATTTCCATGGGTACTACCTCTTCGATGCTCACAGGAAAAGTCATAGCTTTGTAGTCGCTCGATCCCCCGTGCCATTTGTCCTTCTGGATTACGGAACTGCAGAAGCCATTTCAACGCTGCGTGATCTGTCCTGACGCGGAATCGCTGGCCGTAGAGGTATTTGTGAAAATGTTTAATGCACTTACCAATGCCAACAGCTCTCTCCGTGTGACGCAATAGTTCCTCTCTGGTTTCCAATCGAACGGCTGTAGTATGCAACTACCTTTTCCTGTCCATCCACCAGCTGTGATAAAACGCCTCCTATAGCATATTCACTCGCATCTGTATCTAGAATAAAGGTTGCTCCTGGAATCGGATATGCCAACATTGGGGCAGTGCACAAACGCATCTTTCAATGTTTGGAAAGCCACTTCTTGTTCTTCTTCTATTCAAAACTTTATTTTTCTTGTAAGCTCATGGGCTACGCTGGAAAAGTTTGGTAGAAATCGGCGGTAGTATGTGCACAGCCCAAGGAAACTTCTCCATTCATGTAGTTCTATGGTCTTGGCCTATCCTTTACAGCTTCTATCTTTTCGTTCGCAGTGCAGATGCCCTCTGTCGTTACCTTGTGAACCAAATAATTACTTCCTTTTTAAACATCGCACACGTTTTGGGACTTAACTTCTGGACAAACTTCCTCCAAGTTCTTAAGATGTCGGGAGGGGGGTTATTCGGGGTATGTTCCACTATACGGAACGTTTATTTTGATATTTCAGTTGGTGTTACAAAATCTCAGATATAGTGCATATTTTCGAGCTCTATAGAGCAAATGAGCTTGATGAAGATAATTGTGTTACTTTTGGTGATCTTACTTACTTTTAGTTCAAGGAGCTGACATTTTATTAAAAAATATTTACCAAAAATTTAGAAGGCTCAGCTTTCAATTTGGAATCTGAATTTGAATTTGTTTCTTTATTTATTGAATACCACACTTCCAATATATTTTAATTTGACAACAGAAAGAAGTATTTTCTCATTTTAATATCTTGGACCCCACCGAGGATTTCAGCAGCGAAATCAGCCAATTTTTTCAAATCGATTTTATTACGTATCAACGTCCTCAATGAGTACTTAAGTTGAGATGATTTCTGAAAAAAAATTAGAAACAAGGACAAATTTATGAAGAAATTAATAACAACAATACAACAAGCAATGCCGGTTATGGAAAAGGAATTGGGGAGAACTGAACAAGAGGAAGAGGTAGAGCAAGACAAAGACAGAAAATAATATGAAAGGGGAACAAAGGGGAACAAATAGTGCGCTGACGGTGTGGTTGCGGTAATCGAAACGTCGTGAGTGAAAGTCAGACAGCAATAAGAATAGGAAGAGAATGGGCAATAGAAACAAATGCTGGGGGAGTGGAAGAAAATGCGTAGAGGGAGTGAAGCGAAATCTGGTAAACGGCGGAGAGGGGAAGGGACAGCAATACGGAGATAAAGTAAACGGGAAAAAAGTAGGTAAACTAAAAGGTAAATGAAGCAGAAGAGATGTGAAACGTTGAGGAGACAGGTAGGGACATAGAAACGAAGGAAAAAAGGAAGAGAAGATGTAAAAATGAGAAACAGGAACCAGGAACCAAGAGATATCGGAGTCGTACGAGGAAGAGGATGATAAAAAACCATATTGAGAATGAGAGCAAGAATAAAGCTTAAAAGAGAAAGGAAGGAAGAGATAGAGTAGGCAGCTCGCATCGAAGTGAGGGAGTATAAAACTTATCAATCGATTTTTCTGAAATTTGATATGTAGCTGCCAAGGTAATAGGTAATTTGATACATCTTTTTTTTAGAAAGGGAACCTGGAACCTAAAGAACTTTTTTTTAACATACTAAAGCTAATGACTACTTTATTTTCGAAAATTTAACCACCGACCGACTTATTCGAAAGTACCTATTGATTATCTATCGAAAGGTAGAGATAGAGTAAAGTCGAGAAAGAGAGGTAGAGGTAGATAAAAAACAAAAGAAATGAGGGATATTCAGGAGAACCGGATAAGGCGGTTGAGAACGAGAGAAGTAGTGTGAGAGAGATGTAAAACCAAGCACAGTGAGATGTAGAGGGGAGAGTGAAGCAAGAGGAGAAGAGAAGTAAAGGAAAAGGACGGGACTGGAACGGAGAGAAGAGAGAGGGTGAGAAGGAGGACTAAGATGCAGAGGGAAAGGAGAAGTAGAAGAAGAGCGATGGTTAAGGGGTGGGGAGACGGAGACGGAGAGGAACAGACCGATAATATCTGAAAGTTAGAAATAGAGAGAGTAGTAAATAGTGGAAAAAAGGAGGCATAAGAAAAAAAGGGATAAATCAAGAGAGCTCGAAAGGCTAGTTAAGAACGAGAATTTTAGAGCGAGAGAGAGATGAAGGTACAAGGGTTGAGATGTGTATAGGCGAAGGGTACTAAGAGTGGAGAGGAGGTAAAGAAAAGAGAACGGGAGTAGAAAAGTGACATTTTTAAGTAGAAGAACAGAGAGGGGAAGAGTAAGTCAGATAAGCATAGAGAAAAAAGATGGAGAGGAAGGTGGTACTTATCCATACTCATCCCCGACATACGCAATAATTGTTCTACATGTAATGTGTCTCCGCAGGACACCAGCTATCTTTTCTATGTGGAACTAATGCCCCTTACACCCATGTCTCTTTGGTCCAACCATTTTCAAAGTTTCCTTAGACTTTTGTTAGAATATATCGATGAAAATGTGTGACTGATCTCACCTATTGGATGTGGAGCAGCACAGGTACAAGGAGAATTAGAAGCAGGCAGATGGCGGTAGAGGATAAAATGAGAAAAGGCGGAGCGGGACAGGTCGAGAATATCTGAAAGCGTCAGGAAGATACTGAGGTAAAGGAAAAGGGAGCGGAATTAGAGTAAAATTAAGAGTGAGGATGATAGTTAGAGTGTTACCGGGAAAACATATAATGGATGAGAAGAGAGATGGGAAAATGGGTCGGAGAAATGGTGTGGGAGAAGAGGGTGAAAGAGATGCAACGGAACAGGTACAAAAGAGATATGAAAACCAAGTACTCCAGCTCCCAACACTCTTTCGCTACATGTAAACGAGTTAACCATATACTCAATAGGTAAGGAAAAAAAACACGCTACAACAACAACCAATTACGCTGCACTAAATACTTACAAACATTTTTTTAGCTGCATTACGGAAACTCGTACTACGTGCCACTCTATAAAATTTAGCAAAATCACATCTTCATCCAATTGTCTCTGATCAAAGAACGCAATTTATGTTTTGGTATGGCCGCCTTCAAGTTCGTTGCAATATCGGTTAGGCTACGAGCCATACTTATCCCTTGCATTTCCAAATTATCTAAATTGATATCTTCATCGGTATATTCCGGTTTTTTCAACATTAAACATTTGAAAATATTTGAAATACTCTCCAGGGTTGACGTATCGACACCAGCATCAGAGAAACGTCGAAGTAATGCCTTATAAGGAGCACTTTCAGCAATTTGATCTGATATCGACTGAAAGCTATCGCTATCAATATATTTCATAGCCGTTTGGAAATTGTCATCTTTATAATATCCATAGGAAATCCAATATACCAAAGTATTCGGATCGATGAGGTTGCGTATATCACGAAAGTCCTGACATAATTGAAATGAAGCAACTTCGGTTTCGCTGCACGAAGAAGCTGCGTCACTGTGATTTGCAGCCCAGAGGCAACAACTAAAATGCTTGCAATCCTTAACATTTCTAGTTTTTTGTGGCTAAATATTTCAAAAATCAATTTCAAATATCGAAAGATGATTGCACTTTGATGTTGATGCATTGCTGGGATGGCATTTATATAGCAGGCAAGCGAAATTTTTGTGCAAGAAGATCATGGCCAAATGCAAGTATTGCATTGATAACGGTTTTCTTATCGCGAAATTGTAGAACAAGTAGTTACAGTTATTGTTATTAGTTGTCTTTTTATACTCAGCTGAGCAGAGCTCACAGAGTATATTAATTTTGTTCGCATAACGGTAATCCGTAACGGCTAAAATAATCGGTTATAGATATAGATTTCTATATATCAAAATGATCTGAGCGAAAAAAGAAATTCATTTAGCCATGTCCGTCCGTCCGTAAACACGATAACTTATGTAAATTTGAGGTATCTTAATGAATTTGGTACGTATGTTTCTGGGCACTCATTTCAGATCGCTATTTAAAATTAATGATATCGGACTATAACCACGCCCACTTTTTCGAAAAACCGAAAAAGTGCGACAATTCATTACCAAAGACGGATCAAGCGATGAAACTAGGTAGGTGGGTTGAACCTATGACGCAGAATAGAAATTCGTAAATTTGACAATGGGCGTGACACCGCCCACTTTTAAAAGAAGGTAATTTAAAAGTTTTGCAAACTGTAATTTGGCAGTCGTTGAAGATATCATAATGAAATTTGGTGGGAACCTTACTCGTATTACTATATGCGCGCTAAATAAAAATTAGCAAAATCTGATGACGAACAAGCCCACTTTAAAAAAAATAATTTTAACAAAAAATTTAATATCTTTGCAGTATATATCGGTGTATGCATATGAAACCGGTATTGGCATCTAGCGGCCAGTAGGCACAATTTTAGGAACAGTTATAACTTACCATTGGCGCTAGTTGGCGTCTTATGATCTGTCAACAATATCCAATACCAAACAGTTCAAGTTTCATACAACGATTTGCGGGGAGCATTAATTTTCTGCTTCCATTTGGGTAAACCGGCGATAGAATCTCAACGAATTCTTGTCGAAGCTTACGGAGAGTACGCCCTTGGTCGTACGCAGTATAATGAGTGGTTCAACAAGTATAAAAGTGGTAATTTTGATGAGAGAAACGCTGACCGCGGCAAAACCACCGAAATTGTTCGAGGACGTCGAATTGCAGGCTTTGCTGGATGAAGACGATAGTCAGACGCAAAAATAGCTCACAGAACAACTAAATGTGTCCCAGACAACAATCTCCAGACGTTTGAATCCATGGGAAAGATCATGAAAACCGGAAGATGGGTGCCACATGAACTGAACGACAGACAGCAGGAAAACCGGAAAACAACATGTGAAATGCTGCTCGCCCGACAAAAAGAAAGTCGCTTTTGACGATCGACTGCGAAAAGTGGATTTATTTCGTGAATCCTAATCGTAAGAGATCGTATGTGGCCCTGGCCAACCAGCACAATCGTCCCCAAGACCAAATCGCTTCGGAAAAAAGACAATGCTCTGTGTTTTCTGGGATCAACGTGGTGTAATCCGGTGTGAGCTTCTAAAACCAGGCGAAACTTTAATGGTCAACGCTACCAACAACAGTTGGCCAATTTGAACCGTGCTCTGCGCCAAAAACGCCCAGAATATGAAATTAGGTATGACAAAGTGATTTTTCTCGATGACAATGCACCATCACACCGAACAAAACAGACTCGGGAATTGGTTGAGTCGTACAGCTGGCAACCGCTACCCCACCCCGCTTACTCACCAGACTTGGCTCCATCCGACTTTCACTTATTTGCATCGATGGGGCACGCACTTAGCGAACAGCGCTTCACTTCTTACGAAAATGTTGGAAAATGGCTCGATGATTGGTTTACTTCAAAAAACGAAGACTTTTTTCGGCGAGGTATACATAAATTGCCTGAGAGGTGATCAAAATGTGTAGCTAGCGAGGGCGCTTACTTTGAATAAAATATTCGTTACCATTCTCTTGAAACAAATGTGTTTTTTTTTATAAAAAATACCGGTTTCATATGCATACACCTGATAAGTAAATTATGTCAACATTCAACTCAAGTAATGATACGGTGCAACAAAATACAAAAATAAAAGAAAAATGCAAAATGGACGTGGCTCCGCCCTTTTTCATCTAATTTGTCTAGAATACTTTTAATGCCGTAAGTCGAATGAAATTTACCAATCCTGTGAAATTTGGTAAGGGCATAGACTCTATGCCTGTAGCTGTTTTCTGTGAAAATGGGCGAAATCAGTTGAAGCTACGCCCAGTTTTTATACACAGTCGACCGTCTGTCCTTCCGCTTGGCCGTTAACACGATAGCTTGAGCAAAAATCGATATATCTTTACTAAACTTAATTCACGTACTTATCTGAACTCACTTTATCTTGGTATAAAAAATGGGCGAACTCCGACTATGACCACGCCCACTTCTTCAATATCGAAAATATCGAAAAATGAATAAAATGCCATAATTCTATTCCAAATATGAAAAAAGGGATGAAACTTTAGAAAAAACCTTGTAAAATGGGTGTGACACCTACCATATTAAGTAGAAGAAAATGAAAAAGTTCTGCAGAGCGAAATCAAAAGCCATTGGAATCATGGCAGGAATACTGTTCGCGGAATTACATATTGTAACAAATTTAGTGAAATTCCGCTTATTTGCAACCTTCTGCTTACGTTCGTATCGCTAAACTGTTGAATAAAACAGTCCATATTCTGTATTACAAAATGGTCTTTATTAGAGTACTTTAAGAGTACTTCGCAATTAAAGTTCACTTCGCAACTGATAGCTTGCTTAAAACAAACTGATTCCAGATTACTCAGCTTTCGCTGCTTTTATACTCTGTGCCCAAATGTCTAGACGTTTCTTCTGCTAGAATTTTCTACTTGGTTACCAGCTATAAGCTACAAGCTATAAACTACAGATACACGTTTATAGCTTCTCGCATAGCCATATGCGCGTGTATATGTGAGTACCACTTCCACCGATGACTACATCTGTATGTGAGTTATCTCTTCGTTGCCTTGTATGTACAAATGATGATTAACATGTTTATTTAGCTTACTTAATGTTTCTGTTATTGTGCCTTTATATAATAACCTTGGAAATGGTAATATTCGTCACAATATATAAATAAATTAGCATCACGCGACAGATGATGTTCTGGGTCACCCTGGTCCACATTTTGGTCGATATCTCGAAAACGCCTTCACATATACATCTAAGGGACACTCCCTTTTAAAACTCTGATTAATACCTTTAATTTGATACCCATATCGTACAAACACGTTATAGAGTCACCCCTGGTCCACCTTCATAGCGATATCTGGAAAAGGCGTCCACCTATAGAACTAAGACCCAGTCCCTTTTAAAATACTCATTAACACCTTTCATTTGATACTCACATCGTACAAACACATTCCAGGGTTACGCTAGGTTAATTTTCCTACATTGTGATTTTCCCTTATTTTGTCTCCAAAACTCTCAGCTGAGTATGGAATGGTAACCAAACAATGGTAAACCCGAACTTAGCCTTCCTTACTTATTTTCTTTAGAATTGAAAGCCATTAGTATGCCGTCACAAGTAGTTTATTTATCTATCGTTTGTACACGTTTCCTGTTTCGCTGGAGTGTCAATGGCGTGTTTCCGACGAAGTTGACAAGCAAATTATTATTTTCGAACACAACAACGGGCGTAATGAACATGTTTTTTCTGCACTGCGCTGTGTGAGGAAAATGTACGAAACCGGAAAAAATAAATCATGCGTTTGGGAATCTATCTCAGCTGTTGGCAGTAGACTAAGCTAAGTTTGTATGGTCAGCTGTGAGTTGCATATAGAATTAATTTTACTCGCCTAAACGAGTCGCAACGAATATACAGCGGCTTGACTAGGGTCAACAACACGTCAATTGCTCTTATGAGCACTTTAAATGGGCACATAATCAATTAAAGTTATGAGAAGATCACGATGTCAAATTCAAATGGTCACAATGTCCACGATATTGATATAATGACCAGCCTGCTTTTCCCTAGTGGTCCTAAGATCGATTATCATGTTTCATGCTTCCACGTATTAATATACTAGCCACTTTTGAATTTCTATGTTTTGGCACCATTCTAGTGAAAAATCGGAAAGAGAATGAGCCGCATGAGGTCCTCTCCTAGTTAAAAATAACGTATTCAACTACAGATTTAGAAAATATTTGATATAGAAAATCGCGCCAAATTTCCTATTTCTGGTTTCATGACAATACGAAGTCGGATAATTAGCTGGGCTTGTGAGGCCAAACGGAACTTTCGTAAATAGCCATTAAGAAAAGTCATAAAATCCATTGACCTTATGACCATTTGAAGTGGACATCCCGTCAACTGCCTTTGGTCGTTGACGCTATTTCACCCTACCGAATATATAGATTTGATATTACGAAAAAGCTTATGGTCAGGTTAGGCTTGGCTAAAAGGACCGGGCCGAAAATTTGAATACCAGCCCACACTTAGGCCAACAATGAGCTTATGAGCGATACCGTTTACGATAGGTTAGACTTATTGTAAGAGCTGCAATGGACTGAAGCACTTTTTGGAGTCAATAAATTTAACTATCGCCCCTATTTCGAGCTTGACCTCCGCTGACTGAGACCAGCCAACCTTCTTCTAATTTATGCAGAACAATGGTAGAGAAGTGCTGTACGCTTTCCTCTTCCTTAATACATCTGCAGCGTCGCACAGTGGCGCCTCTGCCGTTAAAGCATGGCAAAAATCAGAAAAATCATGAAAGCGTTCGCTGAATCTAATACATTTTCTAATAGAGAATTTTCCTGGGATCAAGAATATAAACCTTGTTTTCACAGAAATTATAGTTTATCAGGTAGAGCCGCTCAAAGTTGACCAATTTTCAACATTGGGAAAATTTGAAAATTTTCTTCTTTTTCGTTGTATTTAAATGGTTTTGTGAGTAAAGAAGGCGGCCGGTTGTCGTTTTCTTGTATAGCTATTAAAGATAATTTAATTTAGGATTGACAACCTGTTTTTCGAAATGCTATTTTTAGGCCCTTTTAAAATTTTGATGGAAAAATAAAAAAAATGTTAAAATATGTGCTCCGTCAAATTAACAGCAGTTATTTGTGAAATATTCAGTTACTTAAATTCATAAAGTCTACCTGCGTCCAGCTGCAACTTCACTTTTTACATCAAATAACGTTAAACAACCTTGGGCATAAATACGCGCCTGAGCAGGTATATATAATTCAGTACGGCCGTAAGTCGTTTTTGTTATTGGAACTTGTTAACAAAATACGTTTTTTTTAGTTACGAATTGTATACCTGAAATTAATTTTAATAACTTGAGTAGGTATACAAGCTAGCCATCATACAATGCACATTATCATCGTCTTTTGGAGATTAAGGAACTAATATTCTGTTTTACTTAAATAAAGTGAATAGTATTTTTAAATATAGTTCACAGTATAATATTTAGTCAGATACTCTCGAAGCCATATTCTAATATGTATCTAGAAACTCGAAACTATTTGCGGTGTTTAAATCTACAAGTCAAGACGGGACTTCGTGAGGCTATTATGAGAGAATTAGCGGAGTGAAACAAGCATTAAAGAAAAAGCAGGCTGGAAGAAAAAATTGGTTTACAATACATTATGATAGAAAGAAAATGGAAGGACGTCTATCGTAACAATTCAAAATTTCTAAGTAAGCATGAAAAGTGCTAGCTGGACGAAAACTTTTTGGACGAAGAAACGCCTAGCCGTCAACCAATCCAACTATAGGAGACCAACAAAACCCATAGAAGAGTGTTCACCTACGCAAGGAAGGAAGCTGTCTGATACACAAAGCTATGGCCACGACTCGTCTTTCAGAAGCACTTGGCTATTAAATATAAAAAGACGAACAAACGTGAAGTCTCATATAACAGAAGCAGTTGCGGTAGCAAGTCCAGTGCGACTGATGAGGATCAAAACAGCATTCCCACGCCACCAAATGCGCTACCTAGGAAATACACTCCCGAGAAAGCTTTGGCGCTGTTTATAGATCTCGGTTTTAAACGAAGTAAAAAATATATTATATTGCGTAAGTCATTACTGCACGTAATGCCGATATTTTTACCTGGATACAAAAAATTACTCATGCCAAGAAAGAAGCAGTTCCTCTAAGTCCCAACATAACCGAGGTATCAGCTGAAATTGAGCTACAAAACCTAATGAGATCATATGTCTATACACGACTTCTTCATAGTTTTCTGAAGAAAGTAAATACACTAGCCACAGAAGGAGCTAGCCTTGATAACTAATGGGGCTGTGATGGATCATCAGACAGAGCGCAAATAACACAAAGAATACATGTACGACGATGACGCCAATTACCGATAGTACTATGTTTAGATGGCTTTCATATTGTCCCTTACGACTAGAAGACGAAGCTTCCGAATATTGGAAATCCACGTCGTCATCCACTATTGTGTGCCGCCCCGTATTATTTGAAATACGAGAAGGAGTCTTCGGAACTCAGAAAAGCACAGTGAGTGATATACCAGTCAATTGCCAAATTAGAACCAATAATATTGAATTGGAGAGGGGATGTTATTACATAAAGCATGATTTTCTCTAACAATGGTCGGTGGAAAAGTTTGAACTTAATACATACGACATCTACCATGAATGTCCACTTTGTAAGAGAGCCAACAGGAACTTTGACAATCTTGATGATTCAATACGACGACTAATTATGAGTATGGAATATCTCCTTTGCATGCTAGGATAAGACGTATGAATTTGTTTTGAAGCTGCTTATAGGCACTACCACAACCAGGAGTAAGTTTTTCCGACGACAATACACATGTAAGGAGACAGGATATAATTCAGGATACATTCTATAAAGAGATTGGCCTTAGAGTTGACTGTCCTAAAGCATGGATACGGAAATATAAATGATGTACACTCCTCAAGAAGATCTTGAAAACGATGCAGTGACTGCTCGCATACAGGAGTTCGATAGGATATTGTGAAAAGATTGGGAGTAATTTTCAAAATATTTAAACTGCCTATGAAGGCAGTTAAAGAGACCCAAATTTGGAGAATATGCAGCTACTAGACAACGCAGAGATGCTGCCTCAACGACTCTCTGAGAAGAACTTACACACACAGCCAACGGTACATAAAGATTTTAGCACTGGAAAAGATTTAGACAGTACCATTAGGGAGAATTATCTGAAGAAGCTCAGATCTAGAACAAGTGACTACAAAAATCCAGTCATATCATCTATGAGTATGTACGAACACAAAAAGATCTTACAGATGCGTATAGCTCAGAAATTGTGCTTTAGTAGATATATGTTCGCAGTGACGATGACTATGTTAAGATAAAGATAGTTTCCTCGATTTCTTATCACAACAATGAAACACGATTTACTAATCAATTTTGTTACTTATTGAAAAATAAGATTCTATATACAAGTTAATTTTTTATCTATATATATAAAATGAAATTCTGTTGTTATCTCGCTAAACACTCGAGAAACGGCCTGAACGAGATTTATCTTTATCTTGGTCTTGAATTATTCGTGGATGTCCTAAGGGAAGGTTTAAAGGTGAGAAAAATTCGAATACTTGCCG
>JARSSU010028825.1:0-52666 GCA_029619165.1 Eurosta solidaginis | reverse complement strand
CACTATGGGTTCATATAGTTTATGTGAGGTTTTTATTGACCGGTCAGTTCAACTTTTATTATTTAATCTTTGTGTGATTTGCTCAGCAATCTAAGTCCAATGCCGGGTAAATATGCTTCTTAACGAATTACTGTAATCTTTTCACCGTAAAGCTTCATGCTAAAAATTTTCATATTAAGGCCTAGGTGTATTCTTATGGTATAATCAATAATCAGCTGTATGCATTAGGAGTATGATACACTCAATAAGTTTGTGCTGTTGTAGCGTAGAGGGACCCCTAAACACGAAATTTCACATAAAACATGTAATGCATAAAACCAAAGTGCTATTTTATCATTACCACAAATCATCAGTAAATCCACAGAATAAGGCACTTCATTTCAACAATCATATGACTGTAATTACAAGTACTAAAAGAAAGCACTTAGATGCAGCGTTGCAATGGCACCATTCTTAAATGAAGTCGAGCAACACAATTCTAACGACGCCATTCTGCATTAGCATCGATTGCAGTGGCAGTTTTATATGGCGATTGCTGGGAAAATTTCATACATTTTCACGGCAATTATTTGCTTGCTAAAACATTGCAATGACAATTGCTCTAAATCCTTGTAGTCGCACAAAACAATGCTACCAAATGCGAGGAGAATCAAATGAAATTCGAACGAATATAAAAACTGTCGTAAACACTCACAAAACATGTGGTGTGGCCGATAACATTCACCAAAATGTTTGGTACCTATAATGGTCCCACAAAAGGAAAGCAATATGTAGTGCATGTGTATGTATCTGTGTGTGTGTAGTGTTACACTAGTGTGTGCAGCGCGAATTGTTTATCAGGCATTTGCTATATTGTACTCTTGAATGTAGGTTTTTGTGCTATGAATGACACTGATCTATGTAGTGATGCGTTGGTTATACGGGGCGTATACGTAACTTCCGCGTGTGAATATGTAAACAGCAACGCCTTTCTTGCTACGATGATTCGCTTCCAGGCAGCAACTGCAACCCGAAATCGTTTGAAACAACAAACTTTTGGCTATATTTTGTTGTTGTTTTGTTCTTTAATATGCATTGTAGTGCAAATGTTGTTTCTAGGAGAGCAGCAAAAAAGCAAAGTTGTTTACAAATTAAGTAGGCAAAAATGTTTCTGCTAACGATCCACTGCTCTCCAATAGCTTTGCATGTCTTTAGAAACACAAGCAAGTAAAAAACTAGGAATGTTGCTCACTACTGCTTTATTTTGCTTTTCCATGTATATATATACAGCTGTGAGCACAAAAATCGAAGCATCATAAAAAATTTTAAAATTTAATTTAAAGTTTTTTAAGTTACAGCAACGAACAGAAAAATAGCAGTAGTAATTTTTATCAAATTTCGTCAACTAAGTTCTTTTCTCATTTTTAATATTTAATTTAAAAATGTCTGCTAAAACCATGCAATCCAATCTTAAAAACGTGTTGAAAAAACTTCGAAAATTCGAGGTAGTTTTACAAAAATTTTAAACTTTTTATTTTAAGTTTTCTGAATTTTTTTGGGGTATGCTGTTTCTAGCACAATCGCTTTTAGTATAACAAATTACAAGGTATAGGTCTCTAGAAACTAAGTAGTTTTGATTTTTGATAAGGGCCTTTCAAATTTTCTTTGTTCGGAGTCCCCTTCGGAAAAAAATGTGAAAACCAAGCAAATTTTGATAGACCTATAGCAGGTACTAGACCAAAATTTACGATGTGGCTTTACACATCAGTCACAAGGCCCATCCTATCGTCTGGAGCGATAGTGAGGTGGCCAGCCCTGGACAAGCAAAACAACATAAACAACTAGACAAATTACAACGGGCAGCTTGTGCAGGGGCAACAGCAGTGCTTAAATCTTGTACAACAGATGCGTTAAATCTTATTCTAATCCAGCTGCCACATCCTAATCACATAAGCCTTACAGCTAATACCTCTGACGTCAGACTCAGGGAGTCTAGATGCTAGAACGAGAAGCAGTATGGATACAGCGGTATCCTAAGAAGGCTACCTGATATAGATTCAACAACAGATAATATTTCGCCTACATTGAACTTTGACGGGAACTTATACGAGCATGCTTCTTCTCCGAACAGCTAGAAGTTGCACTCTTCCTCCATATTTCAAACTAAGCTAGTATCTTTCATGCAGAGTACATAGGAATACCAAAGGCCTGTTGCATCCTGTTGGAGAACTCTGTAAACGATAGATAGCTATGCACATTCTTAGACAGCCAAGCGAAGCTGTTGTTGTTGTAGCGATAAGGATACTCCTCGAAGGCCTTGAGGAGTGTTATCGATGTTGATGGTCCTTTGCCGGATGCAGATCTGGTACGTTCCGGTACCAAGCACCATAAAGGTAATAGCCCGACCATCTCGGGAACGATTTGGTATGACCATATGAAACCTTCTAGGCCATACCGCCCTCCGACTCCTAGATTCTCGGCTGTTAATGAAACAGGACTCGCCACGGGTAGGTGAGGTTGACAATTGCGTTGGAAATTTGGTATTTTAGTCGCATCTTACGACAGGCATACCTGCCGATGGTATATTCTAAGCCCCCTAACCCGCTGGGGTAGCCAAGCGAAGCTAATAGCATTAGATTCACCACTTACGTCTTTCAAGACCGCCGATAACTGCAAGAAGGTGCTGAGCAATGCAGCACATCCAGCGAACATTAAAACATTAAAAGGCGGATTAACAGCCAAAGGCCGGTGCGTCGTGGGGCACATTGAGGCAGTCGTGGTGCATCAACCGCTTACATCAATAAATTTCAAGAAAACCGCTACAGCCACAATACAGGACAATGTCCACTTGGCCCGCCCGCAAAAGGAATGGGAATCCCTTTCAACGACATGAACATGGTTGCAACCAAGAATTTTTTAAGGAAGCGGCCATTATTTCATCTGCGAATGTCCAGCCCAGGCAAATATCAGGTACCGAACTCTAGGTGGTTTCGTGCTGTCCGATCTAAGAGAGTTATCAAAGTGCTCCACGAATCACATCAACAAGTTTATTACACTACCCAAATGGTTCAAGTAAAAAGCTCATTGTGCAGTGAATTAATAGACATGATAACTAATAGTTCTTGGAAAAAGTGCATCCAAATGACGCCTAGAGCGGTACTTGGGCCCGGTCTCGCCGCTCGGCTGCACAGCAGTCAACCAAACATTCCAAAGTACACCTAGGGTCACCTGAGGAAAATATATGTCATTTAAGACTTGAGCTTTGCAGTATACTTGCTTATTACCCCTCCACGTTACTCTCCGTGGCAAAGAGACATTGCAAGCGTCACGAAGGCAGGGCATTGTCTATTTACCCATGTCCTCCATCACATTGGTACTAGTGGTTATCCGTCAGTCGTCCTCCAGCGAAGATGCGACAGAGTCGTCCTTGGATGCGTACCATGTTATAGTCTTACAATAAGGTGGAAGTGATGTAATTGCAATCGCTGTGACTCCCGCCAATCAGCGATCAGCAGAGACTTTGTGAAACTGTTGTATAATGGGGAATCGTTTATCTAATTCCACATCGCTTTATAGGTGGGCAGTATAATTTCTTTTAAGGCTATGAAGCATCTAACTGGTTTTCCAGATTATCCCCGCCCAATAATCATAATTCCTCTGTTAATCTTCCTATTCACGCCCTTATTGTTATAGTTTCTCAGCTCAGCGCTATTTTTTTGTCTGCAACTGTACACAATTGAAACAAGTGTTGTTTTTTTTCGGCACGATTGTTATCATCCATCGCCATTCATTCGTTCGTTGGTTCATTCATTCATTAGTTCCAAGTGCTTGAAGAAGTGTTTTGTTATAGTTGTAGCGATTTTCCATTTAATAGTGCGGCATTTTTTGCCAGTAGGTAGGGTTTTCTAGTTTACAATTTGCATTTAATGCTTCGATGACTTCTCCTTTGCAATATCTACATTTTCAGTATTTGCGACTCTTGAATTTGTCTGTACAAGGTAAAATTATTTGTATTTTGGTAATTGTTTGCAAACTGCTTCATCGAATTTGTTTCTTTCCTCTCGTCGACGCCATGTACATAAATATGTTTTGCAAGTATACAAGCTTATTTATATCTGTGTCATATTGTAGTAAGTTCATATAGGTATTTTAGGTACTTAGGAAAGTAAACAAATAATTACATTTCTTGCTAAGGATTCATTGCACAATTTAATTATTGTTTTGCTTTTATTTATTCTTTATTTATTTATTTGCTTACAAGCTAACCAGATGCAGTTCAAAGACACACAAATAAAATTTGGTGTAAAGTAGTTCGAATTTATTCATGAATATATACTACTAGCAGACCCGGCAGACGTTGTTCTGCCCTAAATTTGGCCTATCTGCATACATTTTAATAAACTTTTTCCGCCTTACTCTCTCTACACTTTTTCCTAATCTTTTTATTCACTCCTCCCTCGTCTTTTTCGCTTCATCTCCATCTTCGTCTCATTCTATCTCTTTCTCAGTCTCCTTCTCTCTTTTCTCTTCTCTCAAGTTTTTCTCCTTCTTCTTCACCTCTTATTGCCAGTCCCAGAGGGATGGTATGTATTTTGTTCCAGTCCCATTCCGAGTCTCAGTCTCAGTCTCAGTCCTAGTCCTAATCCCAGTCCCAGTCCGTCTCTGGTATACTTCCCGGAAAAAAACATCGTAAATACTAATATAGGCAAATTTATATACGAAATTTCAGGCAAATTGAATAGGTCATATGTAATAGGTATGTGGGTATTATTAATTCTTGTCTTTATTTCGGCTTCGCATGCATATTTATCAGTTTTGCCAGGTTGATGCGACTAAATCGAATATCACAATGAACTTTAGAGCTCTCAGCAACAGCTTTCATTTGATATCCATAATACACACACATTCTAGGTGTATCCGGGTCCATGTTTTGGCTATATCTCGAGAGCCTAGTCCTCGCGGTGTAGAAAACTTACTCTGTACTATAGCACACATCAACAGCTTCCGTTTTGGTACCCATATATAAAACAAGTAAGAAGGTTAAGTTCGGGTGTAACCGAACATTACATACTCAGTTGAGAGCTATGGTACAACATAAGGGAAAATAACCATGTAGGAAAATGAACGAGGGAAACCCTGGAATGTGTTTGTATGACATGTGTATCAAATGAAAGGCATTAAAGAGTATTTTATGAGGGAGTGGGCCATAGTTCTATAGGTGGACGCATTTAGGATATAGCCATAAAGGTGGATCAGGGTTGACTCTAGAATGCGTTTGTACGATATGGTATCAAATGAAAGGTGTAATGGTATTTTAAAGGGAGTGGGCCTTCGTTCTATAGGTGTTTCGCCTTTTCGAATATCGCCATAAAGGTGGACCAGGGTGACTCCAGAATGAGTTTGTACGATATGGGTATCAAATTAAAGTATTAATGAGAGTTTTAAAAGGGAGTGGTGGTAGTGTATATGTGAAGGCGTTTTTCCAGATATCGACCAAAATGTGGACCAGGTGACCCAGAACATCATCTGTTGGATGTCGCTACTTTATTTATATATGTAATACTGCCAAGATTTAAGGTTTTTTTTATTTCTTCCTGCAGAACTTTTTCATTTTCTTCTACTAATATGGTAGGTGTCACAACCATTTTATAAGTTTTTTCTAAAGTTATATTTCGCGTCATAAAACAATCCAATTACCTACCATATTTCATCCCTTTTTTCGTATTTGGTATAGAATTATGGCATTTTTTTCATTTTTCGAAATATTCGATATCGAAAAAGTGGGCGTGGTCATAGTTGGATTTCGCCCATTTTTAATACCAAGATAAAGTGAGTTCAGATAAGTACGTGAACTGAGTTTATTAAAGATATATCGATTTTTGCTCAAGTATTGTTTTAACGGCCGAGCGGAGGGAATACGGTCGACTGTGTATAAAAACTGGGCGTGAGTTTCAACGATTTCGCCCATATCCACAGAAAAACAGTTATCGTCATAAAATCTATGCCCCTACTAAATTTCAAAAGGATTGGAAAATTTTTATTCGACTTATGGCATTAAAAGTATTCTAGACGAATTAAATGAAAAAGGGCGGAGCCACGCCCATTTTGAAATTTTCTTTTATTTTTGTATTTTGTTGCACCATATCATTACTGGAGTTGAATGTTGACATAATTTACTTACATACTATAAAGATATTAAATTTTTTGTTAAAATTTGACTTTTAAACATTTTTTTTTAAGTGGGCGTGTTCGATACTCCGATTTTGCTAATTTTTATTTATTAGACATATAGTAATAGGAGTAACGTTCCTGCCAAATTTCATCATGATATCCTCAACGACTGCCAAATTACAGCTTGCAAAAGTTTTAAATTACTTTCTTTAACAGTGGGCGGTGCCACGTCATTTGTCCAAAATTTTACTAGTTTTCTATTCTGCGTCATAAGTGTCAACCCACTACCAAGTTTCATCGCTTTATCCGTCTTGGTATGAATTATCGCAGTCTTTCGGTTTTTCGAAATTTCGATATCGAAAAAGTGGACGTGGACGATATCGCTCATTTTAAATAGCGATCTGAGATGAGTGCCCAGGAACGTACATACCAAATTTCATCAAGTTATCAGTGTTTACGGACGGACACGGACGAATGGTCAAAATTTCTTTTTTCGCCCAGATCATTTTCAAATATAGAAGTCTATAACTATTTCGATTAGTTTATATTGAGAACCAACCGTTTCCAATCAAACTTAATATACTCTGTGAGCTCTGCTCAACTGAGTATACAAAACTCATTCTAGGTGTATCCGTGTCCATGTTTTGGGCTATATCTCGAAACCTAGCCTCCCAGTTGTATGAAAATTATCCTGTACTATAGCACTCATCAACAGCTTTCATTTGATATCCATATTGTTATAAACACATTCTAGGGGTACCCGGGTCCACGTTTTGGACTATATTTCGAGGACCCTAAGCCTCCCAGTTGTATGAAAATTATCCTGCACTATAGCACTCATCACAGTTTTCATTTGATATCCATATTGTATAGCACATTCTAGGGTACCGGATCCACGTTTTGATATCAAGACCTTAGGCACGTAGCGAAAAAAGGTAGACGTTGGCCGATTCTCAGACCTACCCAATATGCTCATAAAATTTGATGAGAATCGGTTCACACCGTTTCGGAGGAGTTAAGCCTCTAACACCCTGGCAGAGAATTTTATATATTAGATATCGTTTCCTTAATGAAGCAAACAAGAAGAACAAAATATTTAGCCACTTGAAAAATTTTAAATAATATGCCAAGTTGATATAAAACCTCAATGAAATTTTCCTTAACTTCTGTTACTTTCATTTGATGCTATTCGGTATATCTTAGCCAAATACGTGCAGAATACTTCGGAGCTCAAAAGGGCATTAGCAGGGACTACCGAGTTCTTCAAGACAAAAGGAATAGCATATCTATTTTAAATATCGGATGACGATTTAGCTACTCTAAACGAAATTTGTTCCGTTTTGTCGAAATCGTCCCATCCTAAGGTATAAAGGCAGACTTTTATAAAACGTTTCATCGTACGATAATGTTTAATTTCTAAATATCAAAGCGCCCTTCCCCACCAGAAGGAGTTACAATATTTTCCTATGCCGACGACTGCACGATAATGGCACGAGACTCCGATAGATGAATTTATTTTTATAAATAAACAACTATCTCCCCAGCCTTTCTAGTTTCTTCACCTCGCGCAATCTGGCAATATAACCGACAAAATCCACGGCCACTCCCTTTACGACGTAGAAGGAACAGATGACGCAAATATTGGAAATTCAATTTAATGATGTTACGCTACCGACTGCCAGTCACCCAAAGGTTTTAGGGTAACGTTCGATAATACTCGCACCTTCAAGGCTCATGCCACCGAAATTGTATCTAAAGTACAAATCTGAAACAAAATTCTCAAGTCGCTTGCTGGCAGCACTTGGGGAAAAGATAAAAAACGTTGCTAAGCACGTACAAAGCAATTGGCCGGTGCCTCATGTGCTACGCGTCATCAGTTTCGTCGCTTGGTCTTTTAAAACCACATACTGTAAAACGCTGTAGGCATTTAAAAGTTCTGCATTCAGAACTGCCATGGGCTGTCTCCTTATGACCCCTGAATATCAACGACATAGTGAGGCCACAGAGCTCAACATTAAAGAGCATAACGAAATGCTGAACAGGCAGTTTTACTGAATTGTTACAAAGCGGGACAGCCTAGCAAATAACTGCTTGATATAGCCCTGTCTCCAAGAGGGTTAAGCGAACATATCCATAATGATGAGATTCGACACCTGCCTACGCAGCAACAAGCATGAGGAGGCCATAGGCAAAATCCATACAGAATCGGTAAACACCTTTGCTAGAACGCGCCTGGCGAACGCTGTTATCAGTATGCAATTACTACACTTGCAGAAGAAAAAGCACACTACCAACCGATACACGTTTCACTCTCGCCCAACTTCCTTCAGGACACTGTAACAGGTTAAACTTTTAATTGCCCAGAATCAACCACGACATACGTAATGTACGTCCTGCCTGTCATGTGTCCACATGTGATACCAACCATTTTTCAACTGCCTATGGTTCGCCCCGATTGCCAGTTTCCTTGGATTTCCGTTAGCGGACTATGATGAGAATTTGTGAGTGGTTTTAACACTGTTAACACAACAACAACATTTTGTACACTTCACTAGGTCAAAAAAAAGTAACACAATTCCGCCGTTCAATTCTGAATCCTGTATTTAAGGGGTCTGGAAAAATAAGATAAAAGTATTTATTTTCCTTTCCTTTAGCCCATTCCCTTCTACATTATCTTTAAATTTTCTTCTAATTTTGTCCATCCCATATTAAATTTATCCACACCCAAACCCATTTTACTCCAACTACAACTCTAACTCCCACCTCCACTCCCACTTCCACTCCTTCTGACACTACTATTGCTATTCACGCACCTACTCCTAGTCCCACTTCCACTGCTACTCTTTCACTCCATATACCTCTCTCACCTCATTTTCCTCTAATATTGAATAAATGCTTCACCTGGCCAGCCAAATTCAATATGAACTTAACGTAGTTACAATTTTTTAGAATCGCAAATTTTTATATATAGTATAAGAGATACTTAGACGGGTATTTGAGTCATTCTCCTGAATCATAATATTCCTCCCTGTGATGTACCTACTCTCCCACTAAACAGAGGCATTTTTTTAATGTAGCTTCTCCAAATTAAGTTTTGGATATTCTTCCAGTTCCCACTGTTATCTTTTCCGCTCCTAGCTTTTAGTATAACTCTCCCTTTCCCTAGAGATCTTCTTAAACACCGCCCCTTATTAAATCCTCATGGATTCACATATGCAACTAAAACTTACAAACCAGCTGCGAAGCTTTAGTGCAATAGGTCGGGCTCTAGTCCACTTTCAGAAAAGAAAAGTTTCTCAAATATCACCTTGGCCAGGGGTTCTCTTTGAAGAGGAGTTTCGAGCAAATCGCACTATAAATTACATTTTTTTAAAGAGGTCGATCGCTATTCCCATTCCGAGCCTGACTCCAAGAAAAATATTAGAATTGCAGCATATCGTATGGTAAGGAATGCCAAAACAGGACGCTGTTTTCAGACCGCCTTGAGTTCGAAAGCAACGAGAGGAGTGTGTTTTACTTGTCCTTCACGCCCAGTAAACCTGCCACTGAGCACATTTTCGCTTTGAAACAAATTGAAAAAAGATGGTGAAAAGAAATAGCACACATCTCTACATCGTCGATTTAAAGATGCTTTCGATAGAGCGAAAATTTGTTGCCTATATGCTGCTTTCTCGGAAAATGGATCCGCCATATATAAGCTCAACTATTCTGTATTTGACATTGGCATAAAATCGTTTACATTCATTTCGCACGCATTAAAAATCTAATTTAGAATGCATTCCCATTAAATATTTAATCCAATAATTTGCATATACCATCAAGTTGTAAAACTGTTGTTAAAACGGCAATATTTCATAGTAATTTTTGTACTTGTATTTATGTTTTTATTGGTGTGTAGAATTATAAAAGTTAAAGCTGCAGAAAAACAAATAAATATACTGCCATAGCTGCACAAACATACATTCAATGCAATATTTTGTTATTATTACAAACATTCCATTAGTTGGCATAATTATTTGTATTTTAAGGCATGCTGACATAAAATAATTAATGCATTTTTATTCACAGCCATAGGAAATTCGTGCAGTAAAAAGAGAAATTAATCAGAATATAACTGGTTTCGTTCATGTTACGAATCAACAAGTCATGTTTGTAGGTTTTGGATTAACAGTTTTTCGGCAAAATGTGGCGCATTATGGTGGTCTGAAAATAGCGTACTTTTTTGCTTTTCCCTACCGTACGACAGGGGCGTAGCGACGGGGGTTTTGGGGGTTTAACCCCTCCCCCCCTTGCCACCGGATTATTTGAATTTTTAGGTCATTACAATTCAAATATTTGATGTTTTATGTCAATGCTAATAAATTTCTTTATAATTCTGCTACGTATTTACTTTGTTGGTGATATTATATTTTTAATATGCAAGCATATGTGTGTACGAAGTGAACACCTATATATTTTAATCATACTCTGTTTCATAATGATTCTGCAATTATTAAATATACAAATGTACATGTTAACTTTTACTATAATTTCATAAAGAAGTGTCCTTGTAAATTTGCCTAACGACCATCTACATACATATCAGCGAACAGCAAAAATCGAACACAATAACGTTTGGCAACAACGGCAACATGATCGTGTTCAATGATCCAACTTGTTTAAACGAACATAATCGACATTGATTTAAAATCAACCAACTTATTGCATGCGTGAATATAATCACTTCAGGCGTTTGCTCGTTTGCCTCAACCGCGATTACATTCATCGGAAAAATGTTAAAAACCAATTTTAAGAGACCTATAACTTTTACGTTGTCAGACTTAAAGTGATTGGGCTACAAAACTGCCTATTCGAAAAAATCTAGAAAACTAAATAAAAAGTTCAAAATTTTCGTAAAATTTTTTGGAATTTTAAAATTTTTTCGTTTTTATACCTTTCATGAAAAAAATGGTATATTGAGTTTTTTACGAGTCTCAAAATTGAAAATCCTTAAGAGAGAAGAGATAGACCCACCAAAAAGCTTACCGAAATGATCAAGATGACGATCTGAGTTGAGTTAGCCATGTCCGTCTGTCTGTTTTGAACGCAAACTAGTCCCTAAATTTTTAGATATGTTGATGAAATTTGGCGGCGGGTATATTTTGATCTCCCTTAGATATTTGTCTGAACCGATTTTTAAAAAGAGTTTTTTGTCATATTTTTCTCAATTTATCAGATAGAAGCTCCATGGCACACAATACTGTCTGAAAAATCATTGAGATCAGTCATATATCTTAATATATTTTAAGGGTTATTTTATTGACTGATTATTATATAAGACATTTTTATTTCCGGAAAGTGGAACTGTTCCAAAAAATCCAATTCATAGTGCGATTTGTTAGAAATACAATACATATCTCTTTGGCCAAGGTAATATTTTAGAAACTTTTCATTATACCTTCTTTTATCTATATTCCTCCCTTCCCTCCCTCTCAACCATTATTTTCTTGCTACTGTTCCACTTTTGATTGAGCCCTACTCATAATTTTTCCATTTCTACTTCACGTTCTACCCCTCATATATTATATATTCTTTTACTTTCACATTTACATTCACTTCTTCTTTCATTTTTACTTTTACTTTTGCTTTTACTTTTCTTTACTTCAACTATATTTTCTAATTTTATTTTTACATTTACTTTTACTTTAGTTTTACTATTGCTTCTACTTTTACTTTTACTTTTTTTTTAATTATATTATTTCTTTGCTGTGACTTCTACTTCCATTTTTGCTTTGCTTTTACTTTTCAACTTTTGCTTTCATTAATTTTACTATTTATTTTGCTACTACGTTTACTATTATTTTTGTTTTACTATTTCTTTTGCTTTTACTTTTGCTTCTACTTTTACTTTTATTTTTACGTTTCCTTTTACTCTTTCTCTTACTTTTTATTTTACTTTTAGTTTTACTTTTACTTTTTCTTCTACTTTTACTTTAATTTTTATGTTTACTTTTACTTTTTCACTTACTTTCTATTTTAATTTTAGTTTTACTATTATTTTACTTCTCTTTTTCTTGTGCTGTTATTTTCACTTTTACTTTAACTTTTTATTTTATTTTTACTTTTGCTTTTTCATTTCGTGTTACTCTCAAACTTTACTAGTTTCGGTTCGGAATGCACTAGAAGTGCACCAGTTCAGAGCTAAACAGCTCTTTTACAGGATATGTATGCGCTTATATATATATGAGTATACATGTTTATAAAATTTACATAGGACATATACATATAATATTGGCTTATTGCAAAATATGGATTTATACGCACGTGTGTACATATGAAATTATCTCATTAATTACCTCAACTGCTATTGAACTTTTAAGCACTTGTGTAAATATTATGAAAGCATACTTGAGCTGCGTATTTACACATTTGTATATGCAAACAAATCCTTTTAAGTATATAATAAACTAAATATATGTATTTAAGTTTTTCACATTCACAAAATATGTCTCTGGTTACAGATGCCCAAATTGGAAGAGAAGATTTTTTTTTGGTAAACATTACCTTCAGCTTACCGACTTAGTGCAATAGCAGTTTAAATTATTTTCCAAAAACATTAACGTATTTAGAATAGATGCGCTTTTGAAAACTCTTATAGCTTGGGGTCCACAACAGGCCAGAAATACCTCGAAAAACGGCTAAAGGCAGTGTCATGCCAGCGTTTGCTAATCTGATTCGAGATCCACCTGTCCAGAACCAGAGAGCAAGTAGGCAGCGGAATCCCAAAATCTCAACTGACAGACCCGTTTAATTTGCCCGTATCTGCCCGGGCCAAGAGACATGTCGGAGAGTTGCTTGATGTGTAGGGTGTCTAAGCTCGGGCGTAACCCAACATCTATATATATAAAAAGAAGTGTACATTTTGATTGTCACTCCGTAACTCGAGAACGGATAGAAAGATTGCCATGAAATTTTTAGGAAAGATACAGGAAGGAGAGATTATGGTTAGTTGATTTTGAAATCCCAAATCGGTTTAGCCATTCTTGAGTTATGATTTTTTTTAGAAAAAATTCAATAGGTATATAAAATTCTTCTGTCACGGTGTTAGAGGCTTAACTCCTCCGAAACGGCTGAACCGATTCTCATCAAATTTTGTGAGCATATTGGGTAGCTCCGAGAATCGGCCAACGTCTACCTTTTTTTCGCTACGAACATAGGGTCTTGAGATCAAAACGTGGACCAGGGTACCTCTAGAATTTGTTTATACAATATGGATATCAAATGAAAGCTGTTAATGAGTGCTATAGTACAGAATAATTTTCATACACCTGAGTGCCTAGGGTCTCGAAATATAGGCCAAAACATGGACCCGGGTACACCTAGAATGTGTTTTTACATTATGGGTATCAAATTGAAGCTGTTGATGTATGCTTTAGTACAGAGTAAGTTTTACACCGCTGGGTGACTACGGTCTCGAGATATAGGCCAAAACATGGACCCGGGTACACCTAGAATGTGTTTTTACATTATGGGTATCAAATTGAAGCTGTTGATGTATGCTTTAGTACAGAGTAAGTTTTACACCGCTGAGTGACTAGGGTCTCGAGATATAGGCCAAAACATGGACCCGGATACCCCTAGAATGTGTGTGTATTATGGATATCAAATGAAAGCTGTTGCTAAGAGCTCTAAAGTTCATTGTGATATTCGATTTAGTCGCATCAACCTGCAAAACTGATAAATATGCATGCGAAGCCGAAATAAAGGCAAGAATTAACAATAACCACATACCTATTTACATACGTCCTATTCGATTTGCCTGATATTTCGTATATAACTTTGCCAATATTAATATTTACGATGCTTTTTTCCGGGAAGTATACCAGAGACGGACTGGGACTGGGATTAGGACTAGGACTGGGACTGAGACTGCGACTCGGAGTGGGAGTGGAACAAAATACATACCACCCTATGGGACTGGCAATAAGAGATGAAGAAGAAGGAGAAAAACTTGAGAGAAGAGAAAAGAGAGAAGAAGACTGAGAAAGAGATAGAATGAGACGAAGATGGAGATGAAGCGAAAAAGATGGAGGGAGGAGTGAATAAAAAGATTAGGAAAAAGTGTAGAGGGGTAGGGAAGAGTTAGACGGAAAAAGCTTATTAAAATGTATGCAGATAGGCCAAATTTAGGGCAGAACAACATCTGCCTGGTCTGCTAGTTATGTATATACTTAGCGTGAGTTTCAATGGTACAGTTCATTTCAGGAAATTACTTTTTCAAATTTTTTTACGAAGGGTTTTTTTATTTTTTTTTGAGGCTCTCGAAATGTTATGTAATGCTTGAACGGAGTATGGACGTGGCAAATAAGAAAAATTAATAGAAGCACGACTATAATTGTAATAGAAATTCCTCCCCGTTTTTTTCGTCCTACTCAAATGACGCACACTGTAGAAGACTTCAGTCCTACTAGACTATAGCACTCAGAACTGCCAGAGAATGTCTCCCAAGGGCAGCTGAGCGTTATTTGCAATGCTCTATTTATAAGTGCGGTATGAAATTGCTGCTGAAATGTCCTAAACTAGAACATCTGGGTAGACAGCTGCTTTATGCGGCTCCACGTTACAACACTATGCAGAGATTCGCCATCTTAGAACCTTATCTACACAGAGCCACAACAAGCAAACCTCGTTAGTAGAGAAAAATAACCACAGGAAATCATATATGCCTGGGAGAAGCGCAATACGCTGTTGATTTGGAGTCTCATAAAAAAGTATTTCATGACGAATTTTGATGACAATTCGTAGGTTGTCACCATCATTTCCAGAGGAAGGGTGGTCATTCCCCTTTCTAGAGTAAGCAACGTTACTGAAAAAAACAACGTAAATTTCACTGGTAACTATTGCCAAGTCGTTCAAGGCTCGTAATCGTGCAGTACTTGACCACCATGATTCAGAGTTGAGGGCACTCCCCATACCCCACTCCGCAACGACTGTTCTGTGTTTTAGAATTCATTGCATAAATGCGACTGTCGTTGCTCGTAACGTGAGTTTTCGTAGTATTCTTATCACCAGCAGGCAAAGCATGCTACGTTTGATATCGACGACCTCTTATACACATATAAATTTTTTGTAGCTTAAAAAAAAATACTTGCCCGATTTACCGGCTAGGAGATTAAGGCCGAACTTTTCATTCAATTTGCGTCGTGCTCTTTCTAATTTTCCCAACAAATTGGCGAGAGGGCACCTTCGAACCGCATTTCAAAGGCAGATGAATTTTCATGGCATAATACACTCGGAGTGTTTGCCAAACTATGGGCGAGGACGACCCCGCTTAGAAAAACATTTAAAATTTTTCATGTTACTTTTAGCGGGGCATGAAATCAAGACCTTATATGTGGAAGCCGAAGCGCTGTACCACCACACAACGGCGGCTGCTTTGTACCGTATATGACAGTCATGCAAATTCATTGAACTAAGCTTTTGATAGCGACTAGCTAATATGATTAGCAAATTTACTCATAAATATATATGCTTATGTATGTACATATGTAAGTTGCCGCAAATATGATTTGAAATTGAGCGCAACAACAAATAATGTAAACCGCACTTTTCAGTCAGCCTCACTAACCGCAGCGCATAGCCTTGAAACCGCACACTCCACATGCGCGCATTTCACAGGATGAGGGGGCTTTTGCCATTTCTGTTGAAAGTACAATTTAATTCATCTCCACGTAATGGAGACAATCATATTTCCTGCCAAATTATTTCAGCTGCTGGTTTTCATGAATATTTTCGTTTGTTTGTTCATTGTACATTTGCAATGTTTGCATTTGATACATTCGCATTATGACGCTAATCATTCTTGTTGCAAATATTGTATAAACATTCGTATGAGTAATGCGGCAGTTACTCACGAACGTACGTACCAAAAACGTGTCAGCTGACACGACCTATCTTATGAGTGTTCAATGTAAACGAAAACTCACAGACGTGCAACGCCCGTTCGTACGTAGCCCGGAACATAGAAATCAAAACAATTTTGATTTTTTCCGTAAGAACGTGTCAGCTGATCGCTCTCTCACAAAACCGAGTTGCCTAGTAAACTTTTGTGTGCTATGTTTGGACCAATTGCAGTTATTAGACAAAAAGGCCTAATGATTGTTTAAAATTTTGTTGAAATATTCTAAAATTATTATATAAAATTGGAGGTTACAAATAAATGAATTAGAAATGTTATTCAGTATTTGTTTCTGCCATTTGCACCATGAAAAATTGCAATTCCAAAAGTTGATGTTTGCATAAGCATGCTATGCAAAGTGGTCAATGGCAACAGTGCTTTGCTGTAAGCAATACACACACAAATATGTTATGTATATGTACAAAGACGCACACATTGATTCCTACGGGCTTGAGGGTTCGGTCAAACGTGTTTCGTACGACAAACGTTCGTACGTACGGCACACGTCGGTGGGTAATTGCCGCTTAAATATGCATAGTAATTTGCAATAATAAGGAAATTAGGAATGAGTATACAATGTAGTAGTTTTTATTTTTCAGATTTTTAGTGCATTAAAATTACTAAAAAAAATCAAATTATTCGAAAGCTACGCCTGACATTTGTATGTCATTTTTGGTTCATCATAATCAAATTTAGTCACTGGTTTTATTTTAATTCAATATACATAATTGTAATGAGATGGGTTTGATGGTGAATGAGGACAAACGAAGTACCTGCTGTCATCGAGCAAAGAGTCAGCGCATATGCGCCTTGGCAACCACGCTACTGTTGGCAGCCATAATTTCGAAATAGTAAAAGACTTCGTTTATTTGGGAACCAGCATCAACATTAGCAACAACATCAGCACTGAAATCCAGCGAAGAATCAATCTTGCCAATAAATGCTACTTTGGACTAGGTAGGCAATTGAAAAGTAAAGTCCTCTCTCGGCGAACGAAAATCATACTCTACAAGTCACTTATCGTACCCGTCCTGCTATATGGGGCAGAAGCATGGACCATGACAACAGCAGATGAAGCGGCTTTGGGAGTGTTCGAGAGAAAAGTTCTTCGAAAGATTTATGGACCTCTACGCGTTGGCGATGGCGAGTACCGAAGAAGATTTAATGATGTGCTGTACGAGCTATACGCAGACATCAACATAGTCCAGCGAATTAAAACGCAGCGGCTGCGCTGGCTAGGCCCATGTTATGCGAATGAAAGATGATGCTCCGGCCAAGAAAGTGTTTCTATCGGAACCCGCCTATAGAAGCAGAGGTAGAGGGCGGCCCCCACTCCGTTGGAAGGACCAGGTGGAAAACGATTTAAACTCCCTTGGTGTGACCAATTGGCGCCGGTTGGCGGAGCGAAGGAGCGACTGGCGCGCCTTGTTGGACGGCCATAACCGTTTAGACGGTTAAGCGCCAATTAAGTAAGTAAGTAATACATAATTGTAATTACTTAAATCAGTTAATAAGAATATGCAAACAAATTTCACGATTTTATATGAATAATGGCCAAGCACACATAAGTTAATTTGTGTCTTATTGGTTTCTGAATAAGGACAAGGATGCTACTACCGGGAATAGCTAGCTTGGCCTTTTAAAAACTAGAAACTACATCTGAGGCTTATTCTATTTATGTTTCGTTGGAAAGCGCGCTAACGTCGCAGGTACAAAACCTTGCGTTGTGCGCAGGAACGTGATTTGGATTTTAGTCGGCTTTTACGACAGGCATACCTACCGCGTGTAAATTCTAGGCCCCCATAGCCGGTGGATTTTGAATTTGCCCTGGCAGGGGAAACTCACTTGTTTCTAATTAGACAGATCTCAACCTTGGATAGATCCTCCGGAGACCCAAGTGAGTCGCTGGGTAATCTAGCATAAAGTGACTCGATGACTCCACCTCATCATTATCCATACAGCTGCAGCAGGATGAGGTTTCCAGTGTATTGAGATGCACCGCATGGATTCCCATTGAACAGTGCCCCGTCAAAACCTTAGCGGCCTTAGTGAACCCAATCATTTCGTCAGAAGGTTCTTGCTACCCTAAAAGAGGTGGTGTCCGCCCAAAGTTTGCTGAGCTAACTCGAGGCTCATCTATGCAGGAGCAGACCACAGGTGGCCAACGGAATATTTAAGTCTCCACGGTCGTCTTTGTTCGGTCCAATTGTACCGATGCGGAGTAAGAGATACGGGTTGAAGATTGCACAGGTAGCAGTTATTGGCACACAAAAGTCCGTCCTGTCAGGGATAAGGTCGACGTTGGTAAGAAGGCTAGACTGCCCGAAACAGAAAGCCCATAGCCAATATCACGAACTCTGACCAACGACCGGACCGCGGCCGCATTTCCCGCATACATACTTGCGTGTAACTAATCATATTAGCTAGTCGCTACTAAAAGCTTAGTTCGATGACTTGATATGAGCTTGATTTAAATGTTAAATATGCTACAAAGCATATAAATATGTTTAAGAGGTCGTCGATATCGAAGGTGCTGTGCCTGCGGGGTGGGGATCGGGACATACCTCTACTCTGAATTACGGTGGTAATGATATTAAGTACTGCATAAAATTGAGCCTGAATCACTTGGCAATAATCATTATGAAAAGCTTCGTTATTTCTGTTGGTTTTACTGTAACAATACTTCCTTTAGACAAGGGGGCGACCACTTTTCCTCTGAAAATGGTGGTGTCAACCCATTAATTGTCAAAATTGTTATCGAACTCTTCTAATAATAAAAACAGAGTGTCGCGCTTCTCCCAGGGATGTATTCTGTAGCTTGGTAGGACTAACGCCTTCTCCAGTGTGTGTCATTTGAGTCGGATGACTAAACGGGTACGAGGAGCACTTGGCGCTAGGAACGTTTGTTTGGTTTTTTTCCAAACGCGGCGCTTCGACTTATAGGGAGCTCTGGGATCTGATAAAAAATAAATAAATAAAATCTAGGCGCGATTTACCTGAAAGGAAATTTAGCCGTGCTTTTCGTTATGCTCCTATTAATTTGTCATATAAATTGGCGGGATGGCATCGACATCTTTTACGGCGACTCCGAACGGCAGCTGCAAGGTACACAAATTTTCACTGAAAAGCTTTTAATAGCAGAAATACACTTGGTGTGTTTGCCAAACCACTGCCGAGGGGAAGCCCCGTATTGGAAAAACTTTTTTCGAATTGAAACACTTTCTACATTTTTGATTTTATTTTGAACGGGACTTGAACCCAGTGTGGTATGCGGAGCACGTTACCACAATACCACGACCACCGCAGTCTACCTAATACAGTATCTTTTTAACCAACAAAGTCTCAGATAAAGGTGAGACGGCGCACGCGATAAGTGGTGCTCTTTGCTTCGGATTGTAGTAATGAACGACCTGCTTCGGGACTTTGGCGAGAGTGGTTGCCAAATGATGGCTTATGCCGATGACCTGGCAATTTTTATCAGCGGTGAATTTCTGAATAAACTGAAGGATGTTTTGCAGGGTTATCTGGGTATCGTGACAACTTTGTCACGGACTAGCTGTCAACCCTATCAAAGCGGAGCCAGTTTTTGTTAACGCGAAGGTTAGAGATTCCTGAACCACTCTCTATAGGGGCAGTACCGCTGCTGGTATCTGACAGGGTATAGTACCTTGATATTATTCTTGTGGCATGGGATATAAGCTTGTGAATTACGCGCACTGCAACATTCTGACCGGTTTCGACTTCATCCCTGGTAGAGCTTCCGCTCCTCTTGTCACATTAACTACTCATATTCCCTGAAGAGATGAATAGATTGGGGAATTAACATAGGAAAGAAGTTTGTTGACCTGTTCAACAATGGATTTAGACCACACGAGAGTGATGGGGGTGGAGTATTTCACCCTAAGCTCGGTGTCAGAAGGAAATTTAAGCTGCGCGATCACTACAGCGTCGTCCAGGCGGAGGTCGCCATTATACAGGATGCGGTAGATGGGATGTTATTCGCGACTGTATATATTTTTAGAAAAAAAGACTTTCTAGGCGGGGTCGCCCCTTGGCAGTTACTAAACACTAGGAGTGTATTTCTGCCATGAAAGCTTCTCAGTGAAAAATTATCTGTCTGGCAGATTCCGTTCGTAGTTGGCATAAAACATGTAGGTTATGTCCCGTTCCTCCAATTTGTAGGGAAATTTTTAAGGAGCACGGCGAGAAGGGAAGCACGGACTTAATCTGTTCATAGGTAAATCTTCAAAATATAAAAGTCAGCAGATTTTGTAGCAACGATGCTTCAAAAAATTAGAACTTATAGATGTCCCCCACGTTGATTTCTATTTTTGTTTTATTTTTTTGCTTATACCCTTTTAAAAATATGCCATTATAAATTTCGGTCTTTGTTTCTCTTTCTCTTACAGAAACATCAATATTTACCGTTGAAGGAGTGCACTTGTTTCCTGAACCGAATCGGCAAAATAAATGAAAATTAAAGCAAGTCCTTTCGGTGGATGGTGTACGTTTCTATTGTTAGCATCAACAGCCATAAATGCATAAGTTATATAATACAAAAACAATTTTAATTTTTTTTAATGTAAACTTCATTTTTGTTAAAATTTATATCAGTAACATTTTTATGTATTTTATTTTTTATTTTGTAATAATTTGTAATAATTTAAGTCGTAATGCAAAAGATGGAAGCGATAAAACAACTAAACTTTGAAAAGAAGTTAATAGATAATTAAAAAGCTATAACGCAAATTGTACTAAGTAAAAGAACTAAAGTGACTTTGTAAAACACGCAAAAAACAATAGCAAAATAAAAACAAAGAGAAATACAATTCGGACAAATATGCGGATTTAAAAATAAGAAATGTAAATACTTAACTAAATTGCAAACAAAAAAATCAAAAATGGGAAAAGATAGATATAATTTAACAACAACAAACACAACATTAAGAAAACTTACAAAATATCACAAATCAATTATAGTACTAAAAGAAAAAAAAATTATTAAAATAATTAAATACAAATTGTTAACATGAGCACTAAATATTTTTGAAAACTACATGCGAAAAAATTCGACAGAATACTGACCGCAAATTTCGAAACGTAATTAATTAGCGAGGTAGGCTCTTATGTCTTTAAATGTTTTATATTTTTGATATTAGAGAAAAATGACAAAATTTGCACACAGCGATGGTTACTGGGACATGTTTCTGAATAAATTTATTTATTCATCGGCTAGCTTTTTGTGTGCTGAGTTATGAACTCGAAATCTTTTGCATTCATACTGGTGTTAAGCAGATGCCTCTATCCACTGAGCCATATGACTGCCGTCCTGCTGCACGCTTTGTTTTTTGGCTCTTAGTAAAGTCTTTTTATTGCTATTTATTTTATACACAACTAGGTACACATATGTATGTATATACTACATGTTTCCAATCTAAATTGTGTGGAATATTTTAAGGCTCGTTCAACAGAACTAAACAATACGAGCCTGTCTTGCTATTTAAATACATATAATAATCAATATTATGATATAGTAGTTAACAGCGGAAGCATTGCGAAAAATGCACTGCTAGAAAATCCAATGTCACTTATGAAGTTCTGTTGAACGAGTCTAAAAATATTCCACACAATTTAGATTAAAAGTATATGGTATACAAGTGTACCTAATTGTGTAATCTTATATATTATTTCTAATTGCTGTTTTCATGTGCAGGTCCCTTTTTCGCTCTTATTTGGAATCCAAATCTATATATAAAGTTTTGGTTGTAAAGATGGATGGATTCGTGCTATTAGCGAGCTTTGGGCAGTATTGGCCGTAGTGCTTTTGTTTAGCTGTATTTTATTAAAATAATTTGTTAAAAATGAAACGATTGTGAACAAACAAAGAAATCTATTTGTAGTATGGCACTATTGTGAATATTTGATTAGAACTAACACTGCATTACCGGCAGTTGCTAACATTCGCCAGATGGCAGCGTAAGCGCATGTAAGTTTTTATTGATAGATGATTGATTGATAGAGCAGCTGATTTCTGTTGATATTTAATATGAGACTTTTATATTTGTTGCGCAAGATACCCAAGGGTTCGGCTAGTTTTCAATAAATGAAAAAGCAACAAAAAGGCAATGCTTAGGGGCAAATTACAAAGCGTGCAGCGGGGCATTTATATTTTATATGGCTGAATGGATAGGGACATCTACATTAACACCTGTACGAATGCAAGAGATTTCAAGTTCATAACTCAGCTTCCAAAAAAGTGAAAGGACCTCATGAAGAAGTGAAATTCAGAAACATGTTCTAGTAACCATCGCCGTGTGCAAATTTTAATTTTTTTTCTAATATCAATAATTACAAATTAAAAAATTTTTTTTTATAAATTTTTAGATGTACTAAAAGGTACTAAGGTAAAATCAATTTTGAATAATATGAGCGAATGTGAGAAACTTGCTAGCGAACAACAACTGTGAAATTGTAAAAAAACAAATAGGTTTTTAAAAGTATTAAAAAAAAACGCAAAGCAGTGTCAAATTTTTGGAATACTAACCACAGAAAGAACAAACTTTAAAGGAAATATTGTAACAAACTAGAAAGAAAAAAATTAAGATGTAGTAAAGATTAAAACCAAGTAGATACAAAATTAGAATCAACGCAAAAGCACAAAAACTAAAAATTTAAATTCCAAAAACAATATTTATAAAACAAAAGTCAACGAAATCCGTAATGCGAAATATTTGGGTAATGCCATGTCAAATCAACGCAGCATTGATTTCGTTTGTAACAGGTGGCTTTCTGTCTGCTCTACACTGGGTTGCCATAGTAAATGAGCTTCTGGTGGAGTATGATAAGGTGCCCAGGTGCGATGAGTTATGTGGACTTCCAAAAGAGATCTGCTTCTGTTTACGATATAAGATCCCATTCCATAGGACTGTCTTGATTAACGGATTACCGGTGATACTTTACGGTATGGTTAAAGATCAATATATTATTTTTTTGGGCAGGAAATTTTTGGGAGATCCAATGTGGAGAATGCGGCTGGGAAGGCATAAGTTGCTTTACGCTGCTGTAAGGAATCCACTGCCAAGAGCTGTGGCTTCTGTGGTGCATCAATACCCTGCGCTAAGATATTTTAAGGCCATAATAATGCCATTCAGCACTGCCTTAATCATAGGATGATAGAACGTGGTTTCCGTAATCAGGTATTGGGGTATAGGATTCGTTGTCCCCTTGGTATTTAGCAGCGTGTTCGCTTTATATTTAGCATGCTCTGTTCTACTGCACGTAGTTACAACATGATAATTTCATGAATCGGTATTTGGACAACATTGAGTTCGCACATCCAAAATCCTGGATGTTCTGACTGCTGTCGACAATTTGGTCTCATTTGGATATTAGTCTTTTTGATTAATTTTATATTTTGAATAATTCAAATTTTTGTTTGTCGATTTTAATTTATTCATTGAATCGGTTAATAGCAGTTTTTTACCAGACCAAATGAAACATAGTTCGAGTAATCATCTTTGATTAGTAATCAAAATTCAAATTAACTGAATCATCGTCTTGCTGATTACTTATAAAAATTCAAAATAACTGAATAATCGCTTATTTGATTATATTTGATTAATCGCAGTTTTAAATATAGTGGTTTATGCATTTGTAATTGATTGTTCAAACTTTTATTAATCAGTTTTCAATTATTCAATTAATCGACGATTACTAATTTTTGATATAGCAAAATCGAAGATAGCTCGAGTAATCTACTTTTTTAAGTAATCAAAATTCAAAATAATTTCAAAATAGTCTTTCTGATTTCTTATCAAAATTCAGAATAATTGAATAATCGTTTATTTGCTTAACAGAGCTTTCAATAAGGTGTTTGAAGCAATTTTGATTTATTATTCAAAACTTTGATTAACCATTTTTTAATTATTCAATTTATCAATTAGTATTAATTTTTGACGGCTACCTTGGTGTGATGGTAGCGTGCTCCGCCTACCACACCGTATGCCCTGGGTTCACACCCCAGGCAAAGCAACATCAAAATTTTAGAAATAAGGTTTTTCAATTAGAACACAATTTTTCTAAGCGGGGTCGCCCTCGGCAGTGTTTGGCAAGTACTCCGAGTGTATTTCTGCCATGAAAAGCTTTCAGTGAAAACTCGTCTGCCTTGCAGATGCCGTTCGGAGTCGGCATAAAACATTTGGGTCCCGTCCGGCCAATTTGTAGGGAAAAATCAAGAGGAGCACGACGCAAATTGGAAGAGAAGCTCGGCCTTAGATCTCTTCGGAGGTTATCGCGCCTTACATTTATTTTTTATTTATTTATTAATTTTTGACTCAGCAAAAGGGAAGATAGGTCGAATTATCATTTTCTATTAGTAATCAAAATTCAAATTAATTGAATTAACGTCTTTTCAGATTGAATAATCGTCTTTTTGATTAATTATATCCTTTAATAAAGTGATTAATGCAATTTTATTTGGTTGTCCAAAACTTTGAATAATCACTTCAATTATTCAACTAATCGAGTCATTTTAATTTTTAATTGATCAAGATGGAAGATAGCTCTAGTAATCATCTTATTTTAGTTATCAAAATCCAGATCAATTTTATAATCGTCTTTTAGATTACTAATGAAAAAATTAAAAATAAATCAGTAATCGTCTATTTGATTAGTCATAACTTTCGACCAGGCGATTGCTCCAATTTTGTTTCATTTTTAAATTCCTGTGCTGCAATTATATATTTGTTTTTAAAAATTATTTTAAATTACTTCCATTGATTAGTCGAAGTTTTGTTAATCAACTAATAACACAATTACCCTTAAATTTCTAGCATAAGTAAAGTACAGCCGTTTTATAAATAATTTTAAACTTTTTGAATGTTTTATCGAAAACACTGAAAAAAAATTTTTTTTTCAATTCATTGCTGATTTCAAAAATATAGCCCCCGTATCAAATATACATACATAAGCTACCGTACACATTATTGACATATATGAAACATTTTAGGCGGAAATTATACACCAACTTTAAAAATTCAACAAAGAAATACGTGGAAAATTTAACATAACGAAAATTTATTGTATTCACTGTATGTAGTTTACATATTACCCGATAACTCGTAGTTGATATATTTTAGTAGATGAAAAAAAAAGAAAAGCGTGAAAAATCATGTAGAAAATTTTATTACAATACATCCTCAAGGAAAAGCATTTAAATTCGTATTTTGTTAGTTTATATTTAAAAGCCAAAAGTTTGACCTTGATTGCTGCCACAAATTATTGGTTCACACCAGTGGTGCACAATGCCGGCATAGCTTCGAATACAAACTTTTTTAGTATTAGTATATCTTTACTTGGAGAATTTTTGGGCATAGAATTCACGCATGAGATATTTACTGAATGAAGTACAAGCAAAACTGATTGAGTGCTTGATTTACTAAATCTGTGGCTGCGCTCACAGTTTAAGTACACCAATACTCACTCTCCTGGCACACAAATCATTAGGCCTTCGCTCAAATTGAAAAACTGGCCTTAATTGGTGATAATAAATACACAAAAACTCAATATACACAAATACCTACATATGTTTGTGTATAAATGTGTTATTTCTGTCAAGTTAGAATAGAAAATATTAAGATTACCATTTAGTAGTTGGTACATGAGACCAAAATGCAATATAATGTTAACCTGGACAGCTTTCAAACTATGCTAACGGTCCCATACCAGAACTTGACGTGTTTAGAAAATAATTAAGTGGTTTGTGGCTCGCTTCCATATGATAATACCTCACTGGGATTTATAAACATTTTTTAACAAATTTCTCGTGCCCGCTCAACAAGAAACCAATGCCTGTTGAATAATAAAACGATATAACTTCTCTTTGTAAAAAATATATACGTACGTCTAATCGTCACGAATTGGCTGAGCATTTGCTCTTAAGTTAAACACAGTCTATAGTGAAATAGTACGGCAAAGTCAAGAACGAAATTCTCAAAACTTTCCCACATTTATGGTCATGAAATCATTTGAGATTTTTGTAATTGAACTTGCCGATTTAAGCTTTTAAGTGCATTCAAAAGTTTAAATAATTATTTATACGTTGCTAATTTCCTTATTTTCTGTTATTCCTTTAATTTTGTCTTCCTTTATCAAGCTGTTAAGTGAAAAAGAAAAAAAACACTGTAATTTCTATAAATGAGTTGATATTTGAAAAATAAAATAAAAACTATTATAAAATTATTGCATTATATGTACTATAGAAATAAATATGTTTGCCAATTAATTATAATTTATTAGTTATTAATTTTATTATGATGTAAATAAAGCTACATATAAAATTTAAATATTATTTTTATTTTTAGTGCGTTTTTATTTCCGTTTTTTTACGTCTTATTTGTTATGCTCGTTTCCGCTTTTGTTTTAAAGTTAAAAACTGCACGCCAATTATCCTTTGTGGGGCATCGTGCCCTTATGAAGATGCTGACTATTTCCGTCTACTTCCATACCGTGACTACCACTAACGGTTCAATCTAACGTGCAACTGATCGGTGATCGATCAGTGCTGTCCACTAACTGATTTTTGTGTATCTATCTTCAACCAAGCCAAATGATGAAGTTTTTGTTTTTTTGATCACTCGTATATTAATCCACAATTTGATATAAAGTCCATCATTAACCTTTCAAGGAAAAAATTTGAATTTTTCTATACACAAATGACCCAGCACACAAACTGCCTTATATCTCTTGAACCGTGCAAGGTTTTCGTTACTCTTTTTCTCCATTATTTATCTACTTATTTGTAGATTAATTCACATTTGACTCAAAGTTCTATCGATAACGGATAGATTTCTACGTGCGATTTATCGGTTGATTGATCAATGCTGACTACTAACCGTATTTTGTGTATATCTCTTGAATAGAGCAAGATACAAAAACTATTTTTGTACGCATGCAGGTACCTACCTGTAGATCGATCCACAATTTGATTAGGGGTTCTATAATGAACGGTAAAGGCGCTAGGTGGATTAATCGGTTTTTCGATAACTACTGTTCCTTTGTGTATATCTCTTGAACCAAGTGAAATGGGTAAATTTTTGTGTTTGCAATGAGTTCGAATCGACCTTGAATCATTTATCAATAGGCGATAAAAACAAAAACAATGTTTGCAATATAAAGGTACCTAATTGCAGCTTAATTCACAATTTGACATAAACTTCTATAATCAGCCCTTCAGCAAAATGGGAATTTATCGGTACACGAATGACCCAGCACATTAATTGACATATATCTCTTGAACCAAGCAATATTTTTTAAACTTTTTTTTTATTATACAGCTATCTACTTATGGATTCATCCGCAATTTGATATAAAGTTCCATCATTAACCTTCAAGGCAAAAGTGGGAATTATCTGCACAGAAATGACAAAATACTTAAACTGCGCAATATCTCTTGAACCAAGCGAGATTTTCTAAATCCTTATTTTGCGTTATATAACCAACTATTTTAAGTTTAATTCACAATTTAATCCAAGATTCTATCATTAACCGTTAAAGTACTACGTGAGATATCGCTTTAGCAAAAATTGGTGACGACTAAACCGATTAATGTGGATATCTCTGGAACAAAGCAAAATTTCGAATGCGTGATAAAGCTACCTATTTGTAGATTGAGACATAACTCCATTCAAGGTTCTACCGATCACGGTTATGGCTCTAAGTGCATTAATCGGGTTTTCGATTAATACTGTCCCTCTCTTGAACCAAAGCAAACGGTTAAGTTTTGTGTTTACAATATATAGGAACCCAATCTTAGATTAATCACAGTACGACATAACCTTCTATCATTAACCCTTCAGGGCAAAATGGGAATTTATCGGTACACAAATGGCCCCGCAACCAGCAAGATTTTCTAAGCTTTTTTTGCACTATATAGGTAGTTATTTGTAGATTAAGACACAATTTGGCTCAGGCTTCAATTTGACTTGGTATAAGAGATATACACAAAGGAACAGTAGTTATCGAAAACCGATAAACCCACCTACCGCCTTAGCCGTAACCGCTAGAACCTTGAATGGAGTTGTGCCTCAATCTACAAAGAGCTAGCTGCAAAATGTAACAAAAAAATTTGAAATTTGCTCAGTTCCAGAGGTATCCACAATAATCGGTTTAGTTGTCACTAATTATGGCTAAAGCGATATCTCACGTAGCACTTTAACGTTAATGATAGAGGCTTGGATTAAATTTTGAATTAAAATTAGAATAGGTGGCTATATAACGCAAAATAAGAGTTTAGAAAATCTCGCTTGGTTCAAGAGATATTGCGCAGTTAAGTGCTTGGTCATTTCTGTGCAGATAATTCCCACTTCTGCCTCGAAGGGTTGATGATGGAACTTTATATCAAATTGTGGAAGAATCCACAATTAGATAACTGTATAATACAAACAAAGTTTAAAAAATCTTGCTTGGTTTAAGAGATATAGGCCAATTTATGTGCAGGGTCATTTGTGTACCGATAAGTTCCCATTTTGCCCTGAAGGGTTAGTGATAGAAGTTTATGTCTAATTGTGGATTAATCTGTAATTGGTACCTATATATTGCAAACATAAAAACTTTACCATTTGCTTTGGTTGAGAGAGGGACAGTAGTAATCGAAAACCCGATTAATGCACTTAGAGCCTTAACTGTTAACGTAGAATCGTGAATAGAGTTGTGCCTCAATCTACAAAGAGGTAGCAACAAAATGCAAGAAAAAATTTCGTAATTTTACTTGGTTGCAGAGATATCCACATAAATTGTTGCTAAAGCGATATCTCACGTAGCGCTTGAACCGTTAATCATAGAACCTTGGATTAAATTGTGAATTAAACTTAAAATAGGTGGCTATATAATACAAAAAAAGTATAAAAATCTCGCTCGGTTCAATTTAAGTGCTGTGTCATTTGTGTACCGATAAATTCACATTTTGCCCTGAAATGTTAACGATAGGAGTTTATGTCGTATTGTGGATTAATCTACAATTGGCTACCTATATATTGCAAGCATAAAAACTTTACCATTTGTTTTGGTTCAAGAGAGGACAGTAGTAATCGAAAACCCGCTTAATGCACTTAGAGCGTTAACCGTTAACGGTAGAACCTTGAATGAAGTTATGTCTCAATCTACAAAGAGCTAGCTACAAAATGCAAACAAAAAAAAATTTCGAAATTTTTCTTAGTTCCAGAGATATCCACATTAATCGGTCTAGTCGTCACCAATTGTTGCTAAAGCGATATCTCACGTGGCGCTTAAACCGTTAGTGATGGAACCTTGGATTAATTGTGAATTAAACTTAAAATAGGTGGCTATATAACGCAAAATAAGAGTTTAGAAAATCTCGCTTGGTTCAAGAGATAGTGCGCAATTTAGTTGCTGAGCCATTTCTGTGCCGATTATTCCACTTTTGCCTCGAAGGTTTGGTGATGGAACTTTATATAAAATTGTGGATGAATCCATAAGTAGATAGCTGTGCAATATAATGCGAAAAAAAGTTTGAAAAATCTTGCTTGGTTTAAGAGATATAGACCAATTTATGTGCTGGGTCATTTGTGTACCGATAAGTTCCCATTTTGCCCTGAAGGGTTAATGATAGAAGTTTATGTCGAATTGTGAACTAATCTGCAATTGGGTACCTTTATATTGCAGACACAAAAACTTTACCATTTCACTTGGTTCAAGAGATATACACAAAGGAACAGTAGTTATCGATAAACAAATTAATCCACCTATCGCCTTTACCGTTCATGATAGAACCCTGAATCAAGTTGTGCATCGATCTACAAGTATTTAGCTACATGCGGATTTCTATCTTGCTCTTTTCAAGAGATATACACAAAATACAGTTAGTTGTCAGCATTGATCAATCAACCGATAATCGCACGTAGAAATTGAACCGTTATCGACAGAGCCTTGAGACAAATTGTGGGTTGATCTACAAAAGGTGGATATGTGATGCAAACCAAGAGTTTAGAAAATCGTGTAGTTTTAAATAGTTATAGGGCAATTTAAATGCTGGATCATTTCTGGGTGATTTCTTATATTTGCCATGACGGATCTTTATATCGAATTGGTGATTAATCTACAAGAAGGTACCTATGTATTGCAGAAACAAAAACTGTGTCATTTAGCTTGGTTCAAACGATATACACAAATTGATGGCATTTATCGATAAACTGATTAACCCACATAGCGCCTTAACCGTTAATGATGGAACCTTGAAAAAATTTTGTTCACATAATTTTTTTTTACTCAGCTTCATACCTTAGCGAGTACTGTTTGACAGATCCTCTTTGTGTCACTTCGAATACTGTTGGACAGATCTTATTCACTTACGGGCACTGCCAGACAAATCCTCTCTCACCGATTTGTATAAATAAAACCAAAGCAAATTCTACGATAATGGTACAAGGGAATAGAAGTATTTAGGCTCGATATCCCGATAGCATTTTTCTCAATAAATCGTTTCAATTACATTACTATTTTTTATTTTACCCTCTTCGTTGCAGTTTTTTATTGTTTCCTTAATCAGCTATATAAATTTCAAAGTCACTAGTTCTAGCTGTACCGAAAAGCCACTACACCTTTTTCAAGTTTGCTTCAGAAACTCAAAAATGTAGTTCAACAACGGTAAAATTTATCATTTGTAATTCAGAAACAATAAATTGGACTTCAGAGAAGTGAAGTGTACTGTGGAAAGCGTAATATGTATTTCAGAAGAGTCAATTTGAATTCGGCAATCTTAAATTGCACTTCATAATAGTACATCTGAACTTAGAGAAAACATAAATTGTTCTTTAGAAACTATTATTGCGTTCAATTGCACTCTAAAATGCTTATATTTTGATGAGCTATATGTTCATTCTGAAACACATTTTATGGGTTCGGAAGTACAATTTAGGCTTCCGAAGCACAATTTCCCAAATTTTCCCAATTCTAAAGTCCATATCACGTTTTCTGAAATTCAACTGACTATTCTGTAGTACATTTTACCGTTTCAGAAGTGCATTTGTTTATTCTAAAATACAGTTAACGTTTTATGAAGTGCACGTGGAAAAGGTGTAGAGGGGATTAATTGTATCCCAATGTAGACAAAATAACGCGTCAATCGCAGACCACTCTCTTTAGGGCCAATCACACCATTTTTGCGAGGTGGTTTATTGAGGTAGTTCAGGGCAATATTGATTAAAAAAAAACGACACAAATGAAACCACAAAAGTTATATAAAATGTATAACTATGTACTTGAAAATCGTTCAAAAAACAAAGTTGAGCTGAAATCAAAATGAGCGATGAGAACAAGAATTGTTAATGAATAAGGAATGAAACAAATTTTGCTGAAATTTCGCAACTTATGTATGTAAGCAAATACTGTAAATATAATACGGAATGTCTGCGATATTCGCAAAAATTTTATTTGTAATATTAATCTTCCTAAACTGTTGGACAATTGAAAGCTTATGGCGCATTAAATTTCAAACGCTATTTTGGTCAATGTCCAAATATCTACCTGGCACCTCTTGTAAATACATCTGTTTTGATTTTATCATTTGAGCTACTATTCAATAAAGAAAATTGGTGAGCTTTGCATTAGAACAGTGGTGCACAACACAGGCAGAGCTTCGAATACCAACGTATGTAACTTTTTTTGTAGTAAGTAGTATTTATTTGCATCGATAACGTTTTAGCATAGAATTCGCACAAGACATGTTTACTGCTTGAAGCATTGTGAATGATGACAAAGTGTGATCTCTTATCTGTCAACTGCCTGACAGGCTGTTCAATATGGCTACTTTTCAGCGTTTTGACAGGCTGTTCAATATGGCGGGCGCCTATCTTCAGCGGGTGATAGAAAGAGATACAGAATGAGACAGCCGATAGTCAAATACGATCAGGTGATCCAATCACTTTGGAATTTTGACGTTTATGCAGAAGAGATCACACTTTGTCATCATTCACAATGGCTTGAAGCGTAACCTAAAACTGTTTGACTGCTTACTTTTCTGAATACGCCTGATTACATTCACGACGGCGGCTACGAATCGACATCTGTCAAATATTATGAGTGTCATATTTTCGGCGCGACAGAGCAGCACGACAATCAATCACGTTGTAGCCAGATTAAGCCTAATTCTATTTTTGGGAAGCGTCCTTTTTATTTTGTCAGTAAAAGCTAAAATAGAAGTAAACAGCAGATAATAAAAGCTAAAATCATTCTTTTGGGCGTTTTTTAAACAAAATTAATGTTAAACATAATTATGTTTTTTTCTAATTTTTTTTTATTTTTAATGCTTTTTTCCTAATTTATATTGGTGGCTGCCGCTTTCAAAGTGATCAAGAAGCCAATGCTTGGCTACGGTTGTCCTCAAGCTTTTCTTTATTGTGGTTGTGGTCTGTAGACCTCATGTTGAATGTAATCAGCCCTAATCGCGGCGCTCACACGACATGTATGTAAGTGAATGTCGAATAGGCTTCGAACCTACACGAAACTCTTGAGTGCACCACTGCATTAGAGGCTTTGAACATACACATTGGAACGAAGTTACCAGCAACTCATACACACACACATTATTTCGAACATAACACATAATTAAAAATTAATAGAAATGTATAACGAAAAGGACGAAAATATACATACATATGTATTTTTTTGTATATATGTACATATGTATTGAAACGAGTTTTATAACTGCACTTTGGCACTTTCCCATCCCGCAGTTACGTCCATAGTTTTAAATAAAGCAATAAACGATTGCAAAGCGATATTTATAAATTTTTTTTCATCATCGAATGAATTTTGCATTGCAATTTCTTTTATGCTTATACAAATAAACATTTTAGCAATCAGGCAATGAGAAATTACGAGCGTAAGTTTTAAATAAAAAAGTAGGTTTAATACTGTTCAAGAGAAATTTTGATAAGAAAAGCGGACATAAAGTGAAAAGAAGATATTGAAATGAAAAGGAAAATAGTTATTTAATGTTCATCGTTTTTGCTAAATTATAAGTTTTCTGGTAATATACAGCAGCGAGCACAAAAATGGAAGAAGTTATTTTTTTAAATCAAATTCATCAAATAATTCGCCCTGAATAGTCTCTATACTGAAAGCGGAAAGAAGCAATAATTTTCGCCCGAAAGACATACATATTCGTTTAACATTGTTTCTGTTTAAAACCCTCGAGAGATTAATAGATTTTTATATTAAGTTAAACATGAATGAAGCATTACTCTCTTCAGCACAACAAGGTTACCCCAACAGCAAATAAATTTATACTGCTTTGCACAGGGTGGTTATGATTATAGAGATAGCACTGCAACACCTAGGTGTTTGGGGATATGTCCGGGACCTTAAACAATGTCTCGAAAAGAGCAACCATAGACGGTTTCGAGGCGATTGAAGTGCACATTGGTTCCATATGAAGCTGCAGAATGATGACGTCGCAATGGAGTCTATGCTAGGCAACAAAATCTGTAAAAGGGAAAGGCTGCAGGGTGGCTTTATTATCACCAGTGCTGGGGACGCTGTTCATCAACAAATTGCTAACGCAGTACGACAGAAGACCAATTAATTAGTTTCAGTCATCATAAACGGAAAATGTTTACCAACAGTCAGCTGTCTTATGGATCAGGCGCTTTGGGATGTACATGCATAGGCATTTAGAGTCGGGTTAGCCGCCAACGGGGAAAAAAAGTATATAGTTTTGGTTATTAGGCCAAGCTGATCTTGAAGGGGTAACTCTACGGGAAAAATATAGCACAAAACTGGAAGCTCCATGTCGAAGATAGAGCAAAGGGGGGTTCTTTTGCACTGTATGCATGCAAGAGGATGTTAGGATGCACGTGGTGCATATCGTTCAAGCTCTTCCATTGGGTATGTACGGAAATTCTCAAGCTAATACTTTGTTAAGGGGTCCTAGTTTGGTGGAGGGACACACAAAAAATACGTATACTAAAAAACTTGCAGTTATACTAAAAAATAAAAATGTAAAGCGCGATAACCTTCGAAGAGATTTAGGCCGAGCTTCTCTCCTTTTTAGTTTTTCCTACAAATTGGCGGGACAAGACCTACTAACTTGCAGATATAATGACCAAAAATAGCGCTGGCAACTAGAACTAAGCTTAAGTCGTTGGGACAGCCGTATGATTAAAGCAGAATGAAAAATTAAATATAAAGCGCGACAGCTTCCGAAGAGATTTAGGCCAAGCTTCTCTTCCAATTTGTGTTGTGCTTCTTTTAGTTTTTGAGTTTTCACTGAGAAACAGGGCGGAAACTGTTATTCCTTCTATAATATAATTCCTTGCAATACTATTAATTTTGGACTTTTAATAGATTTGGATCAAGATATAAATTATTTTCGGATTTTTATTACTGAGTCCGATAGAACTAGTTATACTCGGACTTTTAAAAATAAAAGTCCGGAAATAAAAGTTAAATCCCGACTTTTATTTTTTTTCAGACCAAATTAAGTCCGACTTGATAACAAAGAAACGGTTTTATCCGATTAAAAAAATTTTTCGGATAAGCCGTTTCTTTTTTATCAAACGGACTTTTATTTTGACCTTAAAAAAAAGTCCGGATTTTTGTTTTATTTCGGAAAGCCGTTTCTTTGTTATCAAGCCGGACTTTTATTTCGGCCTTAAAAATAAAAAGTTCCCGATTTAACTTTTATTTCCGGGCTTTTATTTTAAAAGTCCGAGTTTAACTAGTTCTATCGGACTCAAAAAATAAAAATACAGATTTACTTTTATATGCTGACTTTTATGAAAAAGTTCGAAAATAAAAAGGATGCATGATTCGCCATGATATTGCTATAGGGGATACCTGGGAACTCAAACATTTTCACCTAGGACAATTTTTCGACAAGGACTTTTTCGACTCCGAAAAAAAATTATTATTTTCTGTCCCTGCTGAGAAGCTTTTCATGGCAGAAATACACTTGGAGTGGCGGCAGCCATAGCAGTGTTGCGCCATTAAATAAAGGGCGAACGGACTACTGGTCCCGTTCCTGAGGTTCGAGAAGGATCTTGGAAGCACAATAGGGCCGGAGGGGTGGCGCAAGGGTGCGGACATGGGAGAGCATAATACACATGTATATACGGAGGGGGTCGATTCTGTTTTTTAATGTAACAATCCCAGAAATAAGTAGACCTTACAGGCCACCACATCACTTCAGTGTCTTTCAGACTGAAATTGCAGCCGTAAAGAAAACAGCAGAAATTTCGGAGGAAGCCTGCTTAAGCACAGTCGCGTTAATATTCATTGATAATTAGGGGCGATCAAGGCAAATAACCTCGCAAAGAGTACTTCATCCAGAAGTGTCCTGAAATGTAAGAAAGGTGTAGAGACTTTACTCAGGCCGGACCATACATCTGTACTAGCTTTCCCTGTTATAAATGTAGAAAGTAATGATGAGATCCATGAGCTGGCAAAGAGTGTGCAGCACTCGATGAGTCGCCAGTACACGTACGAACCCGTTTAGTAGAAATTAAAAGAAGATAGAAGCTGCATATGATCCATCAAGCAGGAGGGCGTGGACAGGAGCATAGGGCGGCAACATTTCTAAGAGCATGCGCAAATTCTACGACGTTAGATTTACAAAGTGGGCCACATCTATGAAGAGAGAAGACTTAAGGCTCACGATGGTCGTACTTACCAGACACTGGCTTCTGCCATCACATGCTTATAAGTTAGCCCTCGTGAGTGGCTGCAGAAGTAGAAAGTGCGAGCTTATGACGGAACTGTTGAGCACGTTCTGTGTTCATGCCCTGCGCTTCCGAAGGTAAGGTTCCAGCTACTAGCGGTGACAGCGTTGTCAGATCTCCAAGCGGCAATTAGGCTAGGTCTAAGAAAACTTTAGTATTTGCTAAAAGGACGATGTTATTTTTATAAACGTAAGTTTTGGTACCTAATTTGGGCCTTTCGTTTGGCGTCAAACAAATTCTGGTAATACTATGGACACATTAAATCTATGGGAGATCTGGCCGGCCAGTTCAATCGACTTCATCTTTAATATCGAGAAGAGACCGAAAGAAGATCTTAAGTGACGAAGTTTGACAAAATATGCTTTCTTGTTCTTCTGTTCGCTGCTGTATCTTCGCTAAGACGAAACAATTTATAACGGTGTGACAAACATCAATAATCGAGTGCCCAATACGTTTTATTATATGTAGTGCAGTTATTGCAACGATATTTATAATACTTCTTTGAATTAGTCTAGAATAGATTATAATATATGTACATATAATTATCATAAAGTTATCGTATCGATTAGTTCATAACTTAAATCGTACTTGTTAGAAACAAAAATCGACTTAAAATAGCTACTATAAAATTATTAATATCGACAACAGTAAAAGTAGTAAAATCAAAATATACGTAACAATTATTAGAATAAATAAATAAAAAAACTACTAATTTTATAAATAAAATAAAATACTCGTATATCTGGCAGAGAATCGTGTGCATGAACTCTGTGCGATCGTATGGTAAATACTGGATGTTAAATAATCGTAAAAATCTTAGGGAGAAACATAATATTTAATAATAAATTAAATAAAATTGGAATAAAAACAAATTTAATTAGTTTAAGTAAGAGAATAATATAACCGTACGTAGATATATATAAATATTTAAATTAAAAAGTACGCCCAAAAAGCACTAAAACTAAACCAAAATTACTGATATTAAAGAAAAATTACAAATTGAGAACACGGCGATAGTTTTTGGACATGTCCTTTGATTTCACTCTCTTCTTCAGTAGCCATTCGGATGATGAGTTTTGAACAAGAGTTCACCTACTTTTATAACGGTGTAGGTGGCAAATGCCTCTATCCACTCAGTCATTTCAATGCTCCTGCTTATATAAGTATCTAAAGCCCGGTTTTTCAGTAATTGGTTTAAGCTAAGCATAACTAAGTTTGCTTAACTCTAGTCAAATTTAAACTCCAGTTAAAGTACAGAGTCGTTTTTCAGCCACAGTTTAAGGCCACCTTTGGGTAGACTTTTTTGTACGGCAACATTGGTAGTTTATTATCCTAAAATTTGTAGATACGACAACAACTGAATTTTGCTTACCCAACAAATATTTAAATGATATTTCTGCAGCAAATATATATCTAGTTCCGAGGAACTAGTTATTCTTAAAGCAGATAGTTCTCAGTTGATATCCAACTCCATTCTCCAATCACTATCCAACCTTTGAGAGATTTTGAAAATGCACAGTTCTCAAATGAATATTCAACACATTTCTCCAGTTGATATTCTACATTGGATGTCGAGTTAAGGTTAAGTTGAAAAAAAATCTCCAAGGTGGTACCACCAAAGCCAAAAGATATTTATTGTGAGAAATAAACACCTGATTGATAGCAGTAATGAACCGTAATTTATCATGATATTTTATTTTCGTGAAAAATGTATTGCAATATTGCACTTGAGTCCAGTCAAAGAGCCACAAGTTGGGAACCGTCATATTTTCAACTTAAGTAATAGCATTTTTCGCTTTATAAAAATCCCTCTCAATTTTAGCCATTGTTTTATAACACTCTTACGATTTTTAGAGGTATGCTAATTATCAACATGAGCTCGAATGATACTCAAACCCAATGCTTATGGTTATATTCGTCGCCATTTCGAACGAACTCAAATCACCGATAGCTAATTAGAGTTTAACCTTCCAGATTGGCCGCTTAAGCTCAACTTAAACTCTCAGTTAAAGTAGGCTGAAAACTGCAAAATAGTTAAGCGTAGTTTAACTGAGAAACTGGATTGAACTTGTACTTTTTTGTACACAATTAGGTACAATGTATCTATATCTTAATATATAAAAATCACGTGTCACTATGTTTGGCACCATGGACTCCTAAACTACTGAACCGATGTTGATTGCTTTGCAACCCCGTATGTAGTTTGATCTAACTTGAAATATATATAGTCGCTATTATTTTATTGGTTTTTATTCGTTTATACGTAATAATAATTTTACGTATACGCACCGGCACTCACATTCCAGGGTGCGGATATACTTCCTGTATTGTTGGTATTTAATTAAACAACGTGCTTATCAATCAAAAATATTATACGATGAATATCAGTATAGCACATCACCAGTACCACCGAGTGGTGAGGTGGGAGAGTGGGGAGGGGTTTCTGAGGGGCCCGGGATTTAGAGGTACTATGGCATAATTCAGGAGAGTCTTTAATTGTTCCATGTGCAATTTTTAAGCCGATTTCAAAACAACGAAAATCTGCATTCGTTTTAATTTATAGTGAAGTGTGAAAAATAAAATCTACATATATAAAAAGAAGGCTAAAATGTTGTTGGTTGGTCGCCGGTGTTTGAAGAGATGCGTCGGTCGATTTTGTTTCAACTTTCACACAAGATGCGTAAACCTCACGCGGTGATTACTACATAGGTTTGGTTTGCATCGACGTGCCAAACGTGCCCCGAGTACCCCTAGAATGTGTTTATAGAATATGGATAACAAATGAAAGCTGTGATGATGTGCTTTAGTAGCGGGTAATTTCATACCCCTGGTGACTAGGTCTCGAGATATAGGCCAAACGTAGGCCAGTGAATGCCTAGACAGTGTTATATCATCATGGATATCAAATGAGGTTGTTGATGAGTGCTTTAGTACCGAGTAATATATTATCCAGAGACGACTGGACTGGGATTAGGACTAGGATTGGGACTGAGACTCGAAGTGGGACTGGGACTGAGACTCGGAGTTGGACTATGACTGTGACTGGAATAAAATACATACCACCGCATGTGACAGCAATAGGCATGCCGAAGAATGAGAGAATTGAGAGAAGCGAAAGAGAGAAGTGAATTGCGAAAGCGATAGAATGAGACGAGATGGAGATAGATGAAGCGAACACAATACGGAGGGAGGAGTGAATAAATGATTAGGAACAAGTAAGAGAGAGGGCAGAGTCAGACGGAAAAAGCTTATTAAATGTATGCAGATAGCCAAATTAGGGCAGGACAATATCTGCGTGTCTTCTAGCCTTTTAATATAAACTTGTGTGGAATATTTTTAGCTTGCTGAGCGAGCTTGATCGTGACATGATTTTCTGGCAGTGCACTATTGGCAATGCTTCCGCTGTTTCACTATTATATCAAAATGCGTTATATGTATATTTAACTTGCGTGACGGGCTCATTTACTTTTGCTCTGTTGACTGATCCTCACAATGATTTCCGCACTATATTGGATAAAAACCTATATTATAGAACTGTGTATAAAAAGTAGCAGCATGTGACTGAGTGGAATAGCGCCCTATACATCAATATGATGCAAAGCTTTCGAGCTCATAACTCAGCTCCGAAAACTAGCTGATGATGGAGTGCATTGTTATAATTTTTCTCTACTCATCATAACGAGTTACTTTCTTCAAGCTCTTCAGAGTTTTAGAAGATATGGAATGTAGTATATATAAGTCATAAAAAATGTTTTAATAGAAACTTTTCTCATCAGCCATAGGTGAATAGTTTAAACAAAAAGCATATTATTGAATACAAAAATAGATATGAGCATGAAATTGTAGAGAATTTACTAAAAAACAAATGTACAATATTTTGTACACGTATCAACAAAAACCAACCAGACAAAAATAAATAAAATCCTGTTTTTGACTGTTATTACATACTGACAATAGTTTTATTTATAATATTACTAATAAAAAAATGTACCTATACTTTATCAAAGCGACAAAAATCACACGAATTCTAAAATTGAAATGATATTTTAAAATCAATGAAATATAACTCGAAAATGTGAACAAAACTATACGATATAATTAAATAATATGTTAGAGTGAAATAAGGTTAATTTTAGTATTGGAATAACTAGACAATATGTGAGACAAAAAATACAAAACGTATAAAAATCAAAAATAAAATAGACAGGCAGCTTTTGTGTCGATATGCGGAAGCAAAACTTACTAAAACAAACAGTAGAAATATGAATTTTATGATTTGCGTAAAAATAATAATAGAATAAATTTAATAAAATAAATACTAAATATGTACTAAAATAATTGTAGCAGAAGTTGAACTTAAATTTTTAAGAAAAATTTTTAAATTATTTATATCGAATGAGCCAGTAAAACCGATATTTGATAAATAAAAAGAATGTGTATGAATGAAACATTAAAACAATATATGATGCATTTTTTATTAACTTGTTGTTTTGAATTTCACGAACAAGGTGTCGAGCAGGTAATGGATGGTGAGTCCTGCTCTGTGCTGTGCCAAGCGAATGTAGACAATGGCGATGGCACAGCGATTCAACTCAATACTCGGCAGCAGAATGTCAGTACAACGGAAAAATTAGCATTGATTTCGTTTAACTGTAATCTTACTTACCAAGCAATCAGCTGATGGGATAACACCACTTTGTCACTGAATGGCCCTAGCCTTTGCGAAATAAAAGTCTTCATAGATAAACGCAGGAAAATACCACAAAGTATATTAGTAAGAAGCTGACACACCACATGAAGCATGTGTGCAGTCCACGCACTGATGCCCTGTATCCACAGATGACCTGATATGAAATTTCCTTTCGCTTTCTTAGAGCGCGTGAAAAGCATTGTGAATGAGCTAAGTGTGATATCTCTGCCATAGACTCATCAAATTCCAAAGTGATTGGATCACCTGATTTGTAATTGACTATCGCTGTCTCCTTCTGTATCTCTTTCATCACCCCGCTGCCCTATGCGCCGCCATATTGAACACCTGTCAAAAACGCTAAAAAGTAGCCATATTGAACATCCTGTCAGGCAGTTGACAGATGTGATATCCTTATCTTAACTAACTTAGTTAGTACTTAGTTTCATTCACAATGGTAAAAAAGGTTGATTGTAATAATACTGGCCATAGATACATCACCTCAAATCAATTTGGTATTTCAGATACTTTTGGGTATCTTACATGGTAAAGGTTTATTTATGATTTTCACTCCACCGAAAGTTTACTCAACTGCCAAATGGGATATCAAAAACTCGAACTTATGTCAGATTAACAAACCAAAGAAACATAACTCTTTTTCACCATAGTAAAATTTCTCTGTGACAACAACCTTTCATCGAAGGCCTGCACACGGAAACGGATTCTGCAAGCAACTTTCGTTGTGATAAAGTTGGCTTCTCTAGTCTTCACATGTGAGTACGTGGATGGATAACGGCCATGTTATTGTGTCTGCGATTTGCGATATTCCCATTTTTGACATGCTGATCTAAATTATACGTATAAGTATACGTATCAGTTAACGCAACATTTTTCATTAACTGCTTTTTGCGGACGACTACGTAGATATTTCACCTAGTTTATCTTTTTGCGTCGTGTATCATGCAGTGATTTTAATGTCTCTATAATGGCGTTTCATTGTATGTGGATATACATAACGTTTGATCGCATCAAAGCGAAGAAAGGGCTAACCGTTCATTGTTATCTTATGGCGGTGCCCGAGCCATCACGCAAGCAACACGATCGAAATATATTATTTCATATTTTTTTCACTTACATCCATATGTCTGTGCCACAAATATGTACAAAAGAATGTCTTTTTATACGGTCAACTAAGTTACCCACATTTTTGCACGTTTGCGTTTTGGCTGGCACATTTTTTGTTCTGCACCCGCTCCAGATGGCGCGAGGGATTTATGCTGTGATTTGTTGCCAGCGAACACCAGAAGATACATCCTCGTGAGAGCGAAAATATAGAGCATAAACAAAAGATCGTATCAGCTAATCTATGGATCATCTAACACCACTGATGACCCGATATCATGGCGGAACGATACAAGGTGGCAGCATTGACGAGCTGATTATAAACTTTTTTTAATGATTTGATACAACAACTTCCGGCGCAGTATGATTTTGACATTGTCCATCGAATTTACAAAACCAGTACATGAATTTTTATTTATGTTTTGTAGTATATCACCTGCTGCCACCTGTGTCGGTCGCGACATGCCGTATGAAACTTCGCGCTCTCTGAGAGCGCATGTAAATGTGCATTTTTATGTGTTGCCATAGATGCCATCATGGGCGTCAAATTTGGGCATTTCAGATAACTTTGGGGTATTTTACGTGGTAATGGTTTAATTATGATTTTCACGTCGAAAATTTACTCAAGACTTGTCGAAAAGGGGAACATCAAAAACTCGACTGATGTCAGATTACAAACGAAGAAAAAAATAACTCTTTTTCACCCGTGGAAATATATCAGTCGACACTAACCACTTCACCGAAGGCCTGCACACGAAACGGGTCTGAGTAGCAACTTCGATTGTGAGAAAGGTGGCTCACTCTAGTCTTCGACATTGATGTAGACGGATGCGAACGGCCATGTTATTGTGTCGGCGCTTGCGACATTCCATTTTTTGACAGCTGAGATGAATAGCAGTATACGTATAGTTACGCAACATTTTCATTACAGCCTTTGCGGGACGACAACGCAGATATTCACCAGTGTTTTATCTAATGCGTCGTAATTTCTTATAGCATTTTTGCGTTTATTTTATGTATAGTTGATATACATAATGCCTGTACTAAAGTTGGTCGCATCCCAGCGAAGAAAGAGGCTACGTCATGTATCATCGTATGGCGTGCACGAGCATTACACCACAGCAAAGCAACACGCAATCGAAATATATTATTTATCATTTTCACTTACATACATATGTATGTGCCACAAACTATTTCTACAAACTTGCATCTTTTATGATACATTTAATAACTGTTTTATCAGCTACTGCTGATGTATTTGATAATAATGAAACCAAATGTGCTTTTCCATGGAGTATTTTGGCGATATGTTAGGCAACTCTAGAGCCAGTACAGCTGATATCAAAGACCCATTACCGCGAAATAATGAAAACGATGAATCTCAATCAGGTCATCAGGACCTGAACAGAGCGTAGCGATATATATCAGTAGCCCATCCTGGGAAACGACGAGACGATCACGCTCGTCTTCACAGTCAGTCAGCAACGAGCACCCTCTGAGTTGGTGCATGGTTCTGCATGAGCATTCGACCCCAGAGCGTAGAGCTACGCTGTCGCGATACACATTCAACAACGAGAGCTAACGCTTTAGAATAAGGATGTAAAAGAAGGAAGGAAGACGAGAAGTTGTTACAAAATCTTTATGACGGTTTATACAACTATAATACTTTTAAACATCACATGAGAGCAATCCACGCTTAATAAATAAACAATAGATAAAACATTGCTTACTTCATGTTTTTCCATAAACAGAAGAAGCAATTACGAGTTTCTTTGAAACGATCAAAAACAACAATCGTAGTTTCTGAAAGTTCTGTATGCACTAGAAATATCTTTATCATTATGTGGATATTTGCGTACATTAGAAGTTTTCCATACAATATTGAGTTAGTCATTCTTATAGAGCTCATGTTTAAAAGAGAATAAAGACAAATCAGTACACAGCAAACATCGAGGTCAAAAACATAGTCACGCAATACACTATAAAAGTCGCATCTTTTTTAGACATATGATAGTAGACCGTTGTTGTTGTTATAACGATAAAGGCACCTCCGAATGTTTGGGATAGTATTATGGATGTTGATAGTCCAAGCGTAAATAAGCACTATTGAGGTACCAGCCCGACCATCACGGGAATGATTAATATGACCACATGAACCTTCAAGGCCATAGCGCGCATGAGGAACTTGGTCGTCAGAGCTCGCCCTGCTAAATATGTGTATGATTCATTCATATTTGTAACAGGATTCTCCTCGCGTAGGTGAAGTTGACAATTGGGTTGCTGAAGCTTCTGAAGCTATAAAGCTTTGTATTATCAACCCATTGAATTTATTATATTGTTAATATGAGTCCTGAGTGATCCGGACTAGTTTCGAACCAGCACAGAACTATTGTATAAGCGCTTGTCAACTGATTACTTTTAACAATGCGATGGACGATTTCTTAACTGGCTCAGTCATAGGTGGTTCTGATGTATGTAGAAAGAGGCTGTGCCTAATTAAATTTTATTGTGCATTCCAAAAATGTAAAGTTGATTTAAAATTGTGCTAATGAATGCAGACCCCTGATTTAAATACATATTGCTCAGGCTGTTGGTTTAAGAATGGCTGTCAGCTGCCTCGCTCAGCATTCGATTAATACCAGTTCGGGGGTAGCCAATAACCGATAGTGCGAAACTGTCGCCCATAATCGTTGCAGGGAGGCTTACAGAAATAGTCTATATACAAAAAAGTTTCTAAAATACTAAGGAGGTTCTTGGTCGCAATTTAGCAGAAAATTCGCTAAAGACTTGCAATTGTAGACAGAAATAGAACTAGATTTTCATATTAAATTTAGCAAAATGAAATTAAAAAAATATATATATATAATTATGTCCAGATCAGTTTTTTTAACTACATATTCGAGACACATGTCTGTTTATAATTTTCATCTATATGAGCCATATATAAATAAGCCTTTATGATTCGAATAATATGAGCCATATCTGAGTCCTTTTATGACTCAACTATTTCATATTTCTGACAGTCCATATCTAACATATCTTAACTTTTTAGTTCTGATTAAAACGTAATCGAACTACAGAAAATTTATTTGTTTAGCAAGCTTTAGCTACTTTATACACACAATCTTTCTTCATCATTCCTTATTGTTTTTTAAAGAGGCCTGTGTTATTTTTAAAAGTTGTGACTAAGCTGCAATAGGAATAAGTTATGTTTGTATGAATGTTTGTGTATGGCGGACCTTTGCAAATAAAATATTGGCAAATAATTTTTTATCAAGATGCATGACTCAAAATTATTGATTGAGAAAATTGCCGAACTACAAACTTACATACAAACATAAAAACTTAAGTAATACAAAATCATTAGCAGTCAATCACAGCTGCAAATTACACTACGTGCCTATTATTCTCTTCTTTTTTTTTAAGATAAAGAAGTGAATTATATAAAAATAATAAAAAATATATACTCAATGTGTTCGTTGAATGATTTGTGAATGAATTATTTATTTTTGAGGACCATGGCCTGGTTTTTGGAGATTTATACTATAAATCAAATTTTATTTTTAAATGTAGAATTGTTAGGTAAAACATTCCGATTTATGAAAAATATAAAAGATGTATTTAAATTTGGGTGTTTCTTATATATCAAAAAACCCCTGAACTGATTCCAATTAGGATCAAAATTATATATGGTATCGCCTTTTATAATATTTTAGTAAATTTTAGGAGTTTTTAATTATTCTGCATCTTCTGTTATAGTTCGATTCCTTGAACTCAAATATTCAGTATAGCACTATTTTGGTACTAGTACTTCACAATTAGATTACTCGCGTACTTCATTTATGGCATGTCAAAAATCAAACTGATTCATTATTGCTTGACTGCGCTGCTTTTATACTCTCAGCTTGACTATTCACCTATTTCCCCCAGGAGAAGGCTTTCGCTAACAGCCATCTATAATAGTTGCTTATTATTTTCGTTTCTGTATCTGATATTCATGTTTATCTTCTAACCTGCAAATATGCGACTAGTCTAGGAAGAGTCCGCGATGAGTCGCAAGTAGTATGCGACTAAAGCCAGTTTTGATCTCTTGTATGCGTTGAGCTGCGTCCTTTTGGTTGAGCATGTCCTCTAAGATACTAGTTGTACCAATTTATACCCGAACGGTAACGATAGGACCAATACCCTTATACTTATATGGAAACGAATAGACTATTTCTCTTCTCATCAAAACGGCGTTAGTTTTTGTATGGTACGAGGTATGTACATTTTAATGATATATTTAAAACTTGCGAAAAATTGGTAGAACAATTTTTTTATGTTTTCTTAACATAGGCTACATAGACTTAAACCTGATTGGGATTAATCTGTACCCAAAAGGACTAGATGGGATCAATTGTGCTCCCAATGTAGACAAAAGAGATAACTCGGAGACCACTCTCCTTAGAGATTAGTCGCACTATTTTTTGCAGTGTAGTGATATGTACTTCTCTTCTTAGGTGATGATTATATGATGTGTTTCTCTTTCTATTTCGTTCTAGCTGCTTACTACATATAGGTATGTTAAACATTCTCTTCGCCCTTTGCTTCGCTCTTTATTTACTAGCAGGGTAGTGATGTATCGAAATGCCATATTAGCGATTTTGGATATAGCAGATAAAAAATTTTATTTTTATCTTTGAGTCTCCATGGAGAATATTAATTTGTCTCCCTTAAAACCGTTTCCAATGTAGACCAAAATGAACTCAATCTAGAAGACTAGAAAAAATCTAAAATGCAATTTATAAGGACCACCCTATATACATAGTCTGTACGTAAACAAAGGAATTTCTGAAAATTGGCATGCGAGTGCTGGCGATCATCTGCTAAATTTATATTGAGAGTGATAAATAAATATTTTGTTTATGTTTGTGCATATATACATACATATGTATGTATGTACCTGCAAGCATTAGGCAGGGCTATTTTTCTAAACCACAAGAGCCACATCGCGCATATAATAAAAGTCAAATCAAGTTCCTTTAGGAACGACTGCTATACTTAAGTGCATTTTTCACTTTGCATCAGCCGAGGTCTAACTTACATATTAGTATGCATTTCAAACCTTTCAGGGTGTCAAACCTCTAGGATTATAAAACCCAAAAACATGGAACCGGGATTTTTTTAGTATTTGTGCAATATGGATATCAAATGGAAGCTGCTGATGAGGGATTAAATAAAAACTATACGTTTGAGGTATCTCCTTTTCCGATTATTGGAGCCAAATGTGGTTCAGGTGTATTGTTATAAACAAAACTATAAATGAGCTATATAAATACCTCAGAAGCGGCTAGCATAAACTATACTACTTCGGAAGAGGTAGTTTGCGGTATAGAGCACGCCTTAAATGTACATTGCTTCGAAATATTGTCTTAGAACGATTTTCGCATCCCTTGTTCAAATTTGGTTTAGAGACAAACCGGTTCGGTGTTGCGCCCATTATCAGTGCCGATTTTGCGAGACGAGCCACATGTGACAAGGGATGACTGAAAGTTGTTAACAATATACATCAGTTAACTCACCCTGTCGGAAAACCAACACAACAAAAATAGTCAATCTATACTAAAGTATAAACCCGTGGAGAGTTTTCCCGTGATCACTTGCATGCATAACAAAGGCTCAGGAGTACGTGAACACGAAATATCTTATTTGATCCTAGTGATTTAGATGCAACCGAGGGCATTTTTTGTAACACTTAAATATTGCAATTTCCCATCTATCCGACGAGCGGTATGAAGAATTAGTATGCATGCGGTTCAGTCTCATATGCATTAGTGTATGACTTCTAAGAAATTTTACCTTCAGTCAGGTGCTTTTTTAATTTTTTAAATACATTTTTATATTGTTTCTGGTTTGCAGTATACCGAATTTTGTCTAAAATAAACAAAATATTCGTGAGTGTAAATTTTTTGGGCTGATTTGCTTTAGCCCGGGTGTGAACTGGGCACACGGTGTGGTACGCGGAGCACGCTACACACACCACGGTAGACCGTATGATTTTTTTGTAAGCGCATGTAATTTCTGTAGTATAAACATAGCGTAGCAATGCCTTATGAAAAAAGATTTATGTACATTAATTTCATTTGTTGTACACAGTTTTTCTTAGTGATCTTGTTTTGCATACTAATTTCTTCTATGCCGCTTTTAGCTTATAAAGTTTATATTAAAAACCAATCAAAGCTATATTGCTACGAAACATATATGTATATACATATTTATAACAGCTGGTTCCGCCCCAATGTACGTAGTATTCAATACGATCGGTGATTTAACCACCATAAGCTGGAAGCAATCCAACTCTCATTCGCTCACTCATTTTTCAGTCCATCTTCCATGTATGCATATACATATATTGTTGCTTTTTTTTGCAAACGAGCTGAAAATACTCTCCTAGCTAGCTAAACAGTTTTATCATGGCGGAACCATACAGATGGTGTACGTTTAACAGTCTAATTTGTACCTTTTATAAGCTTTATTTACTTTCACTTGGCTGTTTGTCTGTAATCAAATCTGCAAGTTAAATTTGATACACTTCCCGGTGTCCGATTGAGCTGAAATTTTGCACAATGTATAACTCCGATGGCAATGCAATACTGCTTTGCGAGAATTCGATAAATTAATCGAGACAGAGTTATCGTATATTGTATTCACAAGGGAATAAAAGGCCTAAGTACTCAAGAACGCAGGTAACTTCGCTTTTTTGTGTATGCAACAAACGTAGAAGTTAGGCTGTTATCGCTAAATGTTGCATACTTTTGTTCATACTTTCTGCGTCACTGATTTTCTTTATAGATTTTGGCGATAGAACAGAGCAGAGATCTGCAATAGTAGTTTGTAAACTGAACGCGACATAGCAAGTCACAATAAATATGATTTTAAGTTAGTTAACACTCGAATAGAAGAACTTGACTGTTCAAAGTTGACTTCGAAGAAACCTTGTAATGTTTATGCATTAAAAGAATGGATAAGATGAGAAACGTACAAATAACTGATGAGTAACGTATAGATCAACATACACTAATTATCATATTTGTATTACTCGCTACGAAATTAAAATAAAATGCAATTGTGTAAATTAATAGTTTAGAGAAAAAAGGTCTTTTCAAAGAACAAGCTTCTATTGCTTGTTAATAGAAACGAGTAGTACTATCGTAAGAATAAAAGTTAAAGATAAAATAAAACCTTTTCAAAATAAGCTATTATTGTCTGATTGTGTTAATAAAATTATACTAGAAAGTTAGTATGTTGACTGTAGATTAATATAACGACTTTATGAATGTCCATTGTAACTTTATAGGATAATTAGTGCTGTCGGGTGCTGCCAGACAAAACTTCATATTGTACATAATTATGTCATTTTTAACATTAAAACGTTTGACACTAATATGTAAGTCTTGTAGCGATGTTTATATCTATCATGTCCTAATTGATCTAATAAGCGTGTTACATGGTGTGACAGCAAGACAAGGAGCGTCCTAATGTTGCTTATTATACATCGCAAAATTAACGATCGCGTTTAAATACTCAGCTGAGCAGAGCTCACAGAGTATATTAATTTGTTCGCATAACGGTAATCCGTAACGACATAAACTAATCGAGATAGATATAGACATCTATATATCAAAATGATCTGGAGCGAAAGAAGAAATTAGTTTAGCTATGTCCCGTCCGTCCTTAAACACGATAACTTGAGTAATTTTGAGGTGTCTTGATGAAATTGGTATGTAAGTTCTGGCACTCATCTCAGACGCTATTTAAAATGACGAAATCGGTGACGCCCACTTTTTCGATATCGAAATTTCGAAAATCAAAAGTGCGATAATGCATTATCAAGACGGATAACGTGATGAACTTGGTGGTGTGGTTTACCTTATGACGTCAGAATAGAAAATTAGTAAATTTTGGACAATGGGCGTGGCACCGCCCCACTTTTGAAAGAAGGTAATGTAAAGTTTTGCAAGCTGTAATTTGGCAGTCTTGAAGATATCATGATGAAATTTGGCAAAGGCGTTACTCCTATTACTGTATGTGTGCTAAATAAAAATTGCAAAATGGATGACGAACACGCCATCTTTATTTTTTAAAGTAATTATGTCAACATTCAACTCAATATCGTGCAATCAAAATCAAAATAAAAGAAATTTCAAATGGCGTGGCTCCGCCCTTTTCATTTAATTTTGTCTAGATAACTTTTAATGCCATAAGTCGAACAAAATTAACCAATCCTTGTGAAATTTTTAGGGGCATAGATTCTATAACGACAACTGTTTTCTGTGAAATGGGCGAAATCGGTTTGAAGCCCACGCCCAGTTTTTATACACAGTCAGGGCCGTCTGTCCTTCCGCTCGGCCCTACACGATAACTGAGCAAAAATCCATATATCTTTACTAACTAGTTCACGTACTACCTGAACTCACTTACCTTGGTATAAAATGGCCGAAATCCAACTATGACCACGCCCACTTTTTCGATATCGAAAATTACGAAAATAAAAAAATTCCATAATTCTATACAAATATGAAAAAGGGATGAAACATGGTAATTGGATGGTATTGAAGCAAAATATAACTTTAGAAAAACTTTGTAAAATGGGTGTGACACCTACCATATAAGTAGAATAAAATGAAAAGTTCTGCAGGCGAAATCAAAAGCCCTTGAAATCTTGGCAGGTAATATTTTCGTGGTATTACATATATAAATAAATTAGCGGTACCCCGACAGATGATGTTCTGGGTCACCCTGGTCCACATTTTGGTCGATATCTCGAAAACGCCTTCCCATATACAACTAAGGCCACTCCTTTTAAAACTCATTAATACTTTATTTGTATACCCATATCGTACAAACACATTCTAGAGTCACCCTTGGTCCACCTTTATGGCGATATCTCGAAAAGGCGTCCACCTATAGAACTAAGGCCCACTCCCTTTTAAATACTCATTAACACCTTTCATTTGATACCCATATCGTACAAACCATTCTAGAGTCACCCCTGGTCCACCTTTATGGCGATATCTCGAAAAGGCGTCCACCTATAGAACTAAGGCCCCTCCCTTTTAATACTCATTAACACCTTCATTTGATACCCGTATCGTACAAACATATTCTAGAGTCACCCTGGTCCACCTTTATGGCGATATCTGCAAAGGCGTTCCACCTATAGAACTAAAGCCCACTCCTTTTAAATACTCATTAACACCTTCATTTGATACCCATATCGTACAAACACATTCTAGAGTCACCCCTGGTCCACCTCTATGGCGATATCTCGAAAATTGCGTCCACCTATAGAACTATGGCCCACTCCCTTTTAAAATACTCTTTAATACCTTCCATTTGATACCCATGTCATACAAACACATTCCAGGGTACCCTGGTTCAATTTCCTACGTGGTGGTTTTCCATATTTTGTCTCCATAGCTCTCAGCTGAGTATGTAATGTTCGGTTACACCCGAACTTAGCCTTCCTTACTTGTTATTAGATCAAATTAGGACTGTGATATAAACTGTATAGATTAATAATTTAGGTGTAATGTTTTAATGTTAAAAATATATAATTATGTACAATATGGAATTTTTTTTGTCGCAGACGAAAGCCTAATTATCGTCAAAGGTACAATGAATTTATAAAGTTTTATATTTGTTTACAGTCAATTATTTTTTTACTTTTTAGTTAAATTTTATTAACCAATAATAAAAGCTTATTTTTAAAAAAGTTTTTTCTTAATTTTTTAAGTTGCTAGTCACATTTCTACTTCTGGCGCAGCACGTGTTTTGACACTCAAGCAGAGAATTACAATAACAAAATACATTAAATGAGTGTCTTTGTTTTTATGTATTGTGGCGAATGTTGACATCATTATGCTGGTAGTAAATAACCGCAACAACAAAACACAGCAAGCAGCGACACTTAGCGACATGGATCATACTGCGTAATATTGTCCATGGGACCATAGGTCTAAAATGAATTTAAGCCTCCCTAATTTGTTAGTAAATTTTATATCACAATCCGATAGCGCACTCACAAATAAATACGTGAAAATAAATGTCGACGCGGCTATTCGGATTGGGATATAAAATTTTCTAACAAATTAGGGAGGCTCGAAATTCATTGAGACCTATGGTCCCATGGACAATATTACTCAGTATGACCCATAGATTCAGAAACTTGATGTGCACCTGAAGATTTTTTCACCATACAATTTGACCTGCCTAATGTATTATAGTTGGTAACAACATGAGATACAACTGTTCTCGAACATTTTCGCGAAACCACTAGAACTATAGGAGAAATGGGTGAACGAGAAACCGAGAGTATAAAAGCAGCGCAAGCTGAGGAATCAGTATTCAGTTGATTTAAACACGATATTAGTTGTGAAGTGAAGTATAATTGTGAAGTACTCCCAAAGTAATCTAAATAAGGCCAGTTTTTCAATACTGAATATTAGAGCTATTTTATTCGAGAGTTTAGCAGAAGGGTTCAAAAAAGCGGAATTTCCCAAGATTCATTACAGTAGTCACCCTGCCATCACGTTGTTATTTTATTTTTTTCGTTCATCTCCTCAATTCGTAAGTGCATTTCATTTGCTCGTTCACAATAGTGCCCTTTCTTTGGGCGACTGTTGCTTTAGCTATTTTATCTCAAACCCCTCAGCCAACTGAACTAGCTTACTTTGTGTTGTTGCATTGTATGCAATTCGCTAATTAATTTATTTCCACTAGCTTGCAACTTTAACTGGAGTTACACTCATAAACCGAGCATTAAAGAATTACATCCTAAAGTAGGTCAAAAGGCGACCGTCTTCATAAGTTGTTGTTACTTAGCATTTAGCTGCAATTTTTGTTAATAATTGTATTTCGTTGCTGTCATTACAAATTTTGATCGCATGCAATGTATTCGTTTTTTTGATTGAATTTTCTTTTCCTACTAGAGTTTTAGGTTAATATTATATATGAGGGAAGACAAAGATGGAAACACACATGCTTACGAGAGCCACA
>JARSSU010028823.1:0-34043 GCA_029619165.1 Eurosta solidaginis | reverse complement strand
AGAATTCATGAGCAGAAAAACCACGTGGCGAAGAAAAGTACAGCGCTTTGAACTGGAGGTTTGGCAGTGATAAGGCTTTAAAGAAATGGCATATTTATGTGAATGACAGAAGTTCAAAATAGTGAGCGATTGCAACGCGTTCACCATGACGGTAAGAAAACGACGTGCAGGATAGGGTAAGCGGTGGGCCATGTACTTGCAAGAGTACGACTACGTGGCTAGAGCACAGGTCGGGCTCTCGCTATGAGGCATGTAGAGCCTGAGCCGTATATATTGTATGATTGTCGAAGTTGATGCGCTAACAGTTAGACTCGAGAGAGGCACAGGAACAGGATGCTTGGATAAAAGCTGTGAAGAAGGTTTGGAATCGGGAAGTTATGAAGATCTAAGGAACGGTTACTATACAAGGATATCGTTAGGAGTACTGGTGGACCATCCAGCATGGACGGTCGAAATAATCAAATTGGCACACGACCAGAATCATTTCGCGACTAAGATAAACACAAGAGCTAGTGGAGAAAAATTATTACGTGACCAACTGATGAGAAGGTAACGAAAGTGGTGAAAGGCTGCGTTGATGTATAATATGACGCGAAAAGAGGCAAAAAAGAGGGGCTTTTAAATCCAATTGATAAAGCGTGTGAACCATTAGGGACTTATCACGTCGACCACGTGGGCCCGTTAACGAAACGAAGAAAAAATATAATCATATTCTAGTGATAGTGGATGGGTTTTCGAAATTCACGTGGTTTATCCGACAAAGTCTACAGGGTCGAAGAGGTTATAGATAGGCTAGAAAAACAGGCGTCGATATTGGAAATCCTAAGCGCATCATAAGTGATAGGGGCGCAGCGTTTACATCAAACAGTTTTAAAGATTATTGCAACAGGGAAAATATACAACACTTACAAATCGCAACGGGGGTGACCTCGAGGAAATGGGCAAGTGGAGCGTATCCACAAAACGGTGATTCCATGATCTCAAAAAAGTGTCAAGCAACCCCGGCCCAGTGGTACAACCAGTGGGCCAAAGTACAACAGGTGCTGAATAACACTATTCCGCGCAGTTACCAAAACAACAAGCCATTTAAAGTTCTTACCGGATTAGACATGCGGGTGAATGATTACCCGGATTGCGTCAAATATTAGACGATTTAGCAGTAGAGGACCTAGATAGAGAAAGGGACTTAGTAAGGGAAGAAGCCAACAAGAAAATATAAGGAAAATACAAAACGAAAATTGTAAAACCTTCAACAAAAACAGAAAAGTAGAAGTAACTTATAATATAATGATTTAGTGGCTATTAAAAAAACTCAATTCGGTACTGCCATGAAGTTGAGACCAAAGTATCTAGGGCCGTATAGGGTAACCGTCAAGTTAAACCACGGCAGATATGAAGTGGAGAAGATCGGCAACCAAGAAGGACCGATGAAAACTACAACCGTAGCCGAAAACATGAAGCCGTGGTCCCTAGTTATTCAGGGTCGAATAACCTGTCAGGGCGGCCGATTGTAGGAAGGGATTTAGGTTAAGAGTTAGGTTTAAGTATAGCTAGCAATTAAATGTACAGCTGGCAACCTATAGAATAGTTCACCCAAGGGTTAAGCGGCAACCTGTCGAAAATATAACGAAGCGTCTGATAGACAAATCGAAGAGCGGCCATCGTTGGAACAGTTGAGTTCAGTTGAATACGAGGAATGTAAATTCGCAGACGTTAATCTGTGAGCGCTAACAAATAAAACCCTATAATTTAACCTAAGTGCGAATGTAAACTAAAATACTATTATAATTAATTAAAACTATAAATAAGCAAGCAAAATCAACGGGGGCGTGTTTTATTTACCACATATATAGCACGATCTCTATGATTTTTGACACAACAATACAAACATTATACGTAAGCAATCGGTGAAATTTGAAGCTATAGCTGCTAAATGGGTAGAAATGCGAAAGTTTCTACTCTGAACAATCGGTTGTATGAGCATATGATAGCTATATATACAACCGATCTCTATGATTTTTCAGAGAACAATATATGCTATATACGTAAGCAATCGGTGAATTTGAAGATTATAGCTGTTAAATGGGGTTAGAATTGCGAAAAGTTTATTATCTGAACAATCGTTGTATCAGATATATCTAGATATAGACAACCGATCTCTATGATTTTTCCAGACAACAATCTATGCTATATCACGTAAAGTTACTCTGTGACAATTGTGAAGCTCTCAGCTGTAAAAATGAGGCTAATTTGCGAAAGTATATATAGTATATACTCTATCATATATACTATATATACCACCATATATATACGTATATATACACCGATCTTTATGATGTTTGCAGACAACAAAATATGCTATATACGTAAGCATTCGTCTGAAATTTGAGCCTCTGAGACTCTAAATAGGGCAGTAGTATCGAAAAGTTCCTTATCTGACACTCGGTTGTGGGGGATATATACTATATATACGACCGATTCATCAATTTTTTTCAGCAACAATATGTGCAATATACGAAAGTATATGGTGAAGTTTGAAGCTTCAACTGTTAAAATGGGTAGATATTACAAAAATCCTCTTTTTGAAAAATCGGTGTGTATGGAGGATATATGCTATATAGTGGTCCGATATCGGTCGGTTCCGACAAATGTCTAATCGGAAACCAAATACACCCGCTACCAAATTTATCAAGATATCTCAAAAATTGAGGGACTAGTTTGCATACAAAAAGACAGACGGGACAGACGGAAGACGGACATGGCTAAATAAACTCAGCTCTTCAATCCTGATTATTTCGGTATACTAATGGTGGGTCTATCTATTTTCCTTTAAGATTACAATTTTTCGGTTTCGTGACGAAAGTTAATATACATTTCATTTCATGAAAGATAAAAAAAAATGTAAATAAATAGCGGACACCCTAATGTACATGTACCCATGTTCGCATTTTCATAACTTGGCATCTTCTGTCGAAATATGCCATAGTATTAATTATATGCAATAAAAATATATAAAATATACATATAAAAAGGCAGCTATATATATTTGTTTGTATATCTGTGGTTTGTTGCGATGTAATTGAAATGCTTGCCATCGCTCACTATTTGGTTTTCAGTAAATTCAGTAAAAGCAATTGCAGATGAGAATAAACAAGGATACCAACTCTCGCCGCCGTATTTAATAGCTCCGGCAGATCGTTGGCAACAGTGGTTTTGTTGTTTTTAATCTGGTTGTTCCTATTCTGACTGTGCAGTTTAGTTGAGTTTGTGACGGTCGAGTTTCCGACAACATGGCGATTGCACCTATATAGATATTTTTGTATTTCTTTGCATTTAGCTGCGCAAAGGATAGGCATATTTTCGCTGTGATCGAAGTCGATTTAAGGTCCCCGGTCGTGCAAATGTATAAAACGGTATATAGACATGCCGTTCATTTAGCACAACGCTAACCCGAGCACGCTCGATTCATTAGGTGTGGTATCATTGCGTAGGCTGGACTTTCATACTGCGCGAGGAAAAACACCTTCTGTGCCCACAATGGCTTCGAAGTCACCCAGAAAGATTTTTATATTGCTTTATTTCCATGTTTTATCCATCGCATCTCTTTGATGGCGGTGATGTCAATTGGTTTTCACGAGTATATCAACCAGCCGGGAAGCGGCACCAATCCCATTAAGGGAACGCGCATTCCATAAAAAACCATAAGACTGCTAATGTCGTCAAAAAAGCACGGTGGATTATCTGATTGCTTGTGCATTTTTTTCTAGGTCCTAGCACAAAACCGCTCGACCAGGATGATCCAAGATAGACGGTCGCTTGCAGCCGCTCTTTATGGTGGTTAGGTGCTGCTATGAATCCCTTCAGCCAGCCTTCAAGCCGTTATATCGGAGTGGCCCAGCCAATTTGTCGCCTACTCATATTATAAAGGTTGAAGCTTGCATTACATTTTTTTAGTCACAAATAAGTCTAAGTGGGAGAGGCGTTGGTGTGTGAGTGTGAGTGGGTAGAGGAAGTGAAAGTAGAGGATGGGAGTGGAGGAGAATAAGAATGAAAAGCTTATGGATATAAAAGGAGAACAGAAACAGAAGATGAAATTCATTTATTTTACTATCATCCCATTTCAGCCAATATGCCTTTTTTGTGTATTCGCATTATATTTGTACTCATCCTGCTTCACAGTTTATGCCAATGGGTATGAACCTATAATCAGTGCAAATATGCAAACTGAGTAAGTGGTCAGCTAGTTTGGCAGGCTGTGCGGAAACGGAGGGAAGTAAATGACATTTCATCAGTCCACATGAAGCATTAACAATATAGCAACCAAGAGTCAGTCAGCAACTATAGACTAATGCAAAAATCTAGTTTTGCTCTAAGCATGAAAAAGAAAATTTTAAAGACTTCAAAAATAATGCACCAGTCAGTACTTATGCATACAGAAATATCTTCTAATGCAAAGTCTAACATATACATGCATATACAGGAATAGTCATACATTTTTACATGACCACAATGTGCGTCTGACAATCATAACTGCTACAACTCGCCAAATAGAATTTGATATTCACGACTTTGCACTGTATACAACTTTATTTGTATTAGTATGTGTGTGTGTGTGTGTGTGCACTTTTGTGTGCGCTTTTGCATTTAGTGAAATCGCAAAAGTAATGACTGTCAGAACATTTCCGTTTGTGCGGTGAACATTCAAAAGGGAAGTCATTGTTGTGGAATTTTTACTTCTATTCACCACTACCGGCACTATTTTCCCTATCGTCGCGATATCTCATTACTGACCAAGTACGTGTGTATGCATGTATATATGTATGTACGTCTCTCATTTGCCCCACTACCATAGCATTGGTTCTAAACAACGTGGAATCGCGAATGAGGTAATTTTCTATTACAATAACTGCATGGAAATAAGCGTACAAAATTTATCTTAATGGAACAACTTGCACTCTTAAATAAAGGTAATGAAGTGGGTTAAAATTATTTATGTGTATGTGCCATTTATGGTATGAAAGGTGAGAATAGAAAGTGGGGAAAACTGTATGTAGTGCTTATGTATGCATGTTTATATCATATTCATAACAATTGTACGCTTATCTCTAGGGAATGCATTGTTCTGAAACTTTCGTTTTTTAAAAAAGTTGATTATAATACAACAACATTACATACTCAGCTGAGAGCTATGGAGACAAAATAAGGGAAAATCACCATGTAGGAAAATGAACCTAGGGTAACCCTGGAATGTGTTTGTATGACATGTGTATCAAATGGAAGGTATTAAACAGTATTTTAAGAGGGAGTGGGCCATAGTTATATAGGTGGACGCCATTTAGGGATATCGCCATACAGGTGGACCAGGGCTGACTCTAGAATTTGTTTGTACGATATGGGTATCAAATTAAAGGTATTATTGAGGGTTTTAAAAGGGAGTGGTGGTAGTTGTATATGTGAAGACATTTTCGAGATATCGACCAAAATGTGTACCAGGGTGACCCAGAACATCATTTGTCGGGTACCGCTAATTTATTTATATATGTAATACCACGAAAAGTATTCCTGCCAAAATTCCAAAACCTTTTGATTTCACCCTGCAGAACTTTTTCATTTTATTCTACTTAATATGGAAGGTGTCACACCAATTTTTAAAATTTTGTTTCTCAAGTTATATTTTGCGTCAATAAACCAATCCAATTACTATGTTGCATCCCTTTTTTCGTATTTGTTATAGAACTAGGGCATTTTTTTCATTTTTCGTAATTTTCGATATTGAAAAAGTCGGATTTCGGCCTTTTTTTATACCAATACAAAGTGAGTTCAGATAAGTACGTGAACTGAGTTTAGTAAATATAGTAGTAAATAAAATCGACGGTACACTGTGTATAAAAAATGGGCGTGGCTTCAACCGATTTCGTACTTTTTCACAGAAAATAGTTATCGTCCTAGAATCTAAGCCCCCACCAAATTTCACAAGGATTGGCAAATTTTTGTTCGCTTTTTGGCATTAAAATATCCTAGACAAATTAAATGAAAAAGGGCGGAGCCACGCCCATTTTGAAAATTTTCTTTTATTTTTGTATTTTGTTGGACCATATCATTACTGGAGTTGAATGTTGACATAATTTACTTATATACTGTAAAGATATTAAATTTTTTGTTAAAATTTGACTTAAAAAAAAATTTTTTTTTAAGTGGGCGTGGTCGTTCACCGATTTCGCTAATTTTTAGTAAGCATACATATAGTAATAGGAGTAAAGTTCCTGCCAAATTTCATCATGGTATCTCCAACGACTGCCAAATTACAGCTTGCAAAACTTTTAAATTACCTTTTAAAAGTGGGCGTGGCCGCGCCCATTGTCCAAAATTTTACTAATTTTCTATTATACGTCATAAGTTCAACTCACCTACCAAGTTTAGCACTTTTTCAGTTTTTCGAAATATGCGTTATCGAAAAATTGGGCGTGGTTATATTCCGATATCGTTCATTTTAAATGACGATCTGAGATGAGTGCCCAGGAACCTACATACCAAATTTCATCAAGATACCTCGAAATTTACTCAAGTTATCGTGTTAACGGACAGACGGACGGACGGACGGACATGGCTCAATCGAATTTTTTTTCGGTACTGATGATTTTGATATATGGAAGTCTATATCTATCTCGATTCCTTTATACCTGTACAACCAACCGTTATCCAATCAAAGTTAATATATTCTGTGAGCTCTGCTCAACTGAGTATAATTACTGAAAATTGTATTTCGGTTTAGTTGAAACTATTTTGGATTATGAAATTAAACTTAGGCGAAAAAAGTACAGTTTCAGGTGACAAATAAATAAAGCAGAACATGTTGATAGATTATGAAATTTCATGTAGCGAATCAGGTTTGTGCTGAAAGGGAATATAATGAATATATGTATGCAGTTGAGAACACGAAAGTAACAATGAAAATTTTTATAAGGTTTGGTCAATTATGAAAAACGCTTCTAAGAATATTACACCTCATACTCAGCGTGCTTTGCACATAGAATGTATTAACTTTGCTAACATAACGGTTGATCGTAACGGCATAAACAAATCGAGATAAATATATACTTCCATATATCAAAATGCTCTTTTAGGGAGCAAAAAACCAGAAGCATCTTAAGATGCAGAGTGTTAACGAGAGGGCCAATTGCTGCAGATACGTAGTCATTCCGAGATCACCCCTTCTTTCCACCCAACGAATGCTAGGGAGGGTATTTAAGATATCATGCTCGGCGTCAACCTGTTAGTGAATAGGTTGAAGTTAAACCACCACACAGATAAGTTATCCAGATACAAATAACTTCGGTATTTTTGAGAAGAGCTTTGTCGGCTTATTTTCGTTTACAACAGCTAACGACAGGTTATTGTTTTTGCTGTCGGCTTATTATATTTCGATTACTTCTTTGAAAAAATTGATGCATTTTCCATAATAAATCAACACACTTAGGCCAGTGATGTCAGGTCCGTTATGATACCACGGAATACCCATACCTTATCGAATCATTTTGAGGACCTGATAAAAGCTACCAGGTCTCTGACGTCGTGCTCCACAACCTGGCTTAGATTACCTAGAAATGGAGCACCCAGAAAGCGAAAGTTTCCCTCGATGTCCCTATGTTCAGGGACCCATGTGAGGTATACGCGGTTCTGTTGGGCCATCTCTAGAAGAAATCGGCGACAGTTTAGTGTTAGTTCAGAATTGAACGAGTAGGAGTCAACATATTTTATGGCAGCCTGGCTGTAACTGAAAGTAAAGATTTCCTTGCCGACATTGTGTGCCCCTATCCTAACTGCGGCTTCCATGATGGCTGAAACTTCTACCTGGAGTACGCTGCAGTGGTCGGGTAGTCTGAAGGATAGCTGTAGGTCAATGGCGCTTGAGTATACTCCACATCCAACTCTACCGTTTAGCTTAGAGCCGTCCGTGTATATGGAAATACTGCCGTCAATAGCAAGGCACCTATCCGACTTCTTCCAGTCATCCCTACAGGGAATGTTTATTTTAAATGATGTGTATTGGAACGATTTTCCGTCATCCCTTGTCAAATTTGGTTTTGAGACAAACCGGTTTCGGCGTTGTGCCATCATCAGTGTCGATTTTCGTTCTGCGAAGGGATGACGGAAATCATTCCAATATACATCATTTATCCACCCTGTCGAAAAATCAACAAAACAAAAAAAGTCATTTATTTTAAAGTTTTGTTTTCCGCAAATGTTGTGGTCGCACAGCGATCCGTCCTAGGAGAAAGAAAACTGTATTAGTTTAGTATGCTAGAGTGGCCTGTAGTCTTGTTGTTCCAATACGCAGGGCTGACGTTGCGGCTGCTGGCTAACCAGCTAAATCCAATGGAAGGATGTCAAGACTGGCCTGACGAGTTTCGCAAGGCGTTGTTCTTAGAGCACCGCTTATGCTGAACATGCTGGATCTGATTGATCAATCACAACCAGACTCGTAAAAGCATTCTTAACGGCGTCTGGACTTATATTGTAGAATGCTCCTTCAATGTCTAGAAAGGCCACAAGACAATAATCCTTTTCGAAAAACGTTGTTTTGATAGTAGAGACTCCGAAATTTTAATAATAATACTACAGAGAGTTAATGAACTCACAGTATGTATCGATGTGTGCTGGAAAAAGTTTAACTATTTTGATATTGGGCTACATATTTTTTATACTCAGCTGAGCAGAGCTCACAGAGTATATTAATTTTGTTCGCGTAACGGAATAAACTAATCGAGGTAGATATAGACTTCTATGTATCAAAATGATTTGGGCGAAAAAAGAATTTCATTTAGCCATGACCGTCCGTCCGTCTGTCCGTAAACACGATAACTTGAGTAAATTTTGAGGTATCTTGATGAAATTTGGTACGTAGGTTTCTGGGCACTCATCTCAGATAGCTATTTAAAATGAACGAAATCAGACTATAACCACGCCCACTTTTTCGATATCGCAAATTTCGAAAAACCTAAAAAGTGCGATAATTCATTACCAAAGAGGGATAAATCGATGAAACTTGGTAGGTGGGTTGACCTTATGAAACAGAAATTAGTAAACTTTTGCGCAAGGGGCGTGGCACCGCCCACTTTTAAAAGAAGGTAATTTACAAGTTTTGAAAGCTGTAATTTGGCAGTCGATGAAGATATCATGACGAAATTTGGCAGGAACGTTAATCGCATTGCTAAATGTATCCTAATAAAAACAAGTAAGGGAGGCTAAGTTCGGGTGCAGCCGAACTTTACATACTCAGCTGAGAGCTTTGGAGACAAAATAAGGAAAAATCACCATGTATGAAAATGAACCTAAGGTAACCCTGGTATGTGTTTGTATGACATTGGTATGAAATGGAAGGTATTAAAGAGTATTTGAAAGGGAGTGGGCCATAGTTCTATAGGTGGGTGCCATTTCGGCATATCGCGATAAAGGTGGACCAGGGGTGACCCAAGAATGTGTTTGTATGATATGGCTATCAAATGAAAGGTGGTAATAATAAGTATTTTAAAAGGGAGTGATCCTTAGTTCCATAGGTGGACTCCTTTTCGAGATATCACATAAAGGTGGACCAGGGGTGACTCTACAATGTGTTTGTACGATATGGGTATCAATTGAAGGTATTAATGAGGGTTTAAAAGGGAGTGACCTTTATTTGTATATGTGAAAGCGTTTTCGAGATATCGACCACAATGTGGACCAGGGTGACCAGAACATCATCTGTCGGGTACCGCTAATTTATTTATATATGTAATACCACGAACCGTATCCTTTGATTTTGATATATGGAGGAAGTCTATATCTATCTCGATTTTTTTTTAACTGTACAACCAACCGTTATCCAATCAATGTTAATATACTCTGTGTGCAAAGCACTCTGTGTATAATTAACAAAATCGGATGACGAAAACACCCACTTTAAAAAAAATTTTAACAAAATATTTAGTACCTTCACAGTGTATAAGTAAATTATGTAAATATTCATCTCTTTTAATGTTATGGTGCAAAAAAATACAAAAATAAAAGATAATTTCAGAATGGGCGTGGCTCCGCCTTTTTCGTTTAATTTGTCTAGAATAATTTTAATGCCATAAACCGTACACAAATTTACCAATCCTTGTGAAATTGGTAAGGGCATAGCTTCTATGAAGATAACTGTTTTCTATAAAAATTGGCGAAAACTGTTGAAGCCACTCCCAGGTTTTATACACAGTCGACCGTCTGTCCTTCTGCTCGGCCGTTAACAAGATAACTTGTCCAAAAATCGATATATCTTTACTAAATTTACTTCACGTACTTATATGAACTCACTTTATCTTTGTATTAAGAATGGGTGAAATCCGGCCACTTTTTCGATATCGAAAATTTCGAAAAATGAAAAAAAAGCTATAAATCTATATCAAATATGAAAAACGGGATGAAACATGGGGATTGAATTGGTTTATTGACGCAAAATATAACTTTAGAAAAAACTTTGTAAAATGGGATGTGACACCTACCGTATTAAGTAGAAGAAAATAAAAAAATTCTGCAGGGCGAAATCAAAAGCCCTTTGAATCATGACAGGAATACTGTTCGTGGTATCTACATATATAAAATTCAAATTATATATGTAGGTATAGATTGAGTTGCGACCTAAACGGATGGACCGATCACAACCAAATTAGCACAACACACTAGAAACCTTCCAAGGATGGTCATAGGCTAACAATAATATCTATATATAAAAAGGGCGTGGCACCTCCCATGCAAAATGAATATTTGGTACTGCATAACTCTGAAAGTATTCATGCTAGAACATTGAAATTCAGTAAGGAGTTATAAGAGGTCAATCCCTAACACCCTCAAGAAAATGTGGGGTGGGAGGAAGGGGGCGTGGGACATCCCATATAAATGGAGTTTTTCATTCTGCATATTTCTGGATGTAGTAATGGTAGGATAATGAAAATTGGTAAGGAGCTATATGAGGTTAAGTCCTAACACCTCCAGTAAATGTGGAATTGGGGAAAAGGGAACGTGGCACCTTCCCTACAAATGGCATTTTTCAGAACTGTGGCTGCCGTACAAACTTATGTTACTATAACAGCTAAAGTTTGACTACAGAGTTGTTTGGCTGTTATTCCTTTTGAATGTTAAGTAATCTTCCGCCATTAAAATTTTTTTGTTCATTTCAGTCTATCCGCATCTTCTATCTATATATATAAAGTTTAAAATTATGAATGTTTGTATGTAGGTATAAATCGGGTTGCGTCCTAAACGGATCGGCCGATCACAACTAAATTTGAATCACCCAATAGAAACCTTCCAAAGATGGGCATAGGCTAAACATAACTTCAATATAAAAAAAAGGAGGTGACAACTATTTACTCTCTTTAGAAATATGAGAGGGCAGTTTGGCGGAAACACTTCAGCAGCAGCTTTTGCTAAACAACTTCTTGAAATCAATTATGGCAAAATTCCTATTTCATTACTAACAGATTTGGTTTCTTTTCATGCAAATTTCTGAGAAATTATGACATCACATGAAGCTTTAGTATCTAATGTTTCTTCCAAATATTGAATCTATCTTTACAAACTGCATATTACTTTGAGAAGAGGCATTTTAGGCACCTAAAATGAGGATGTTTATATCACTAGAACCAAGACAACATATCACCCTATTAACACAGTCGTGGAAGAGTCCCAAGCTGTGCATATCCGAATGAGTTTTAGCTTTTTGAGCCATCAGAAATTTCTCCTCATTAAAAAAGGGCCCATTATATCATAATATTTGTGATTCGTTATTTCGACTCTCCATACTTATGGGACAAGGCTTTTCATCACAAAACTTTTACGGATTTCATTGAAGCAGTTAATTTTATCGGAAAATTTCGAAAACAAATAAAGTTTAAAACCAAGGATTCCATTAAATGCCTCAAATTTCCAATCCCTATCGATGAAGCTCAACGACGATTATTAGATGCGAATCAAGGGATTGGTGAGCGTGATACAAAAATTTATAGCTTCAGAGCTTCGGCAACACAATTGTCAACCTCACCTACGCGAGGGGAATCCTGTTACAAATATGATTATATCATACAACAATAGTCATTATCTCTAGCAGAAGTCAATCTTACCAACTCATGTTCTACCCATGGTCAGTTACGCGTAGCTTGCAGAAACGTGGGGTAAAACCCACGGGCATAAGCTAGTTACATATATAAATAAATTAGCGGTACGCGAAAGATGATGTTCTGGGTCACCCTGGTCCCCAATTTGGTCGATATCTCGAAAACGCCTTCACATGTACAACTAAAGGGAGTGACCCCCTTTTAAAACGCCCATTAACGCCTTGAATTTGATACGCACATCGTACACACACATTATAGAGTCACCCCTGGTCCACCTTTATGGCGATATATCAAAAAGGCGTACACCTGTATAACTAAGGCCCACTCCCTTTTAAAGTACTCATTACCACTTTTCATTTGATACCCGTATCGTACAAACACATTCTAAAGTCACCCCTGGTCCACCTTTATGGCGATATCTCGAAGAAGCGTCCACCTATAGAACTATGGCCCACGCCCTTTTAAAATGGAAGGTACTCCATTTGATGCACATGTCATACAAACACATTCCAGGGTTACCCTAAGTCCATTTTTCTACACGGTGTTTTTCCCTTATTTTGTCTCCAAAGCTCTCAGCTGAGTATGTAGTGTTCGTTACACTCGAACTTAGCCTTCCTTGCTTGTTATATTTACGCTTTCAAGCAGAAAGTCTCGGTTAAAAAAAATTGAATACCCATCTGAGCGTAGTGGTGTATGGCGGCATCAATTTATATTTCGGAGAACTGCAATATTTCTTACAGTTTCGAAAACTTTATTTAGAACCAGTACGAAATAATGAAATCCAAAACCTTCGATTTCTGTTCAATTAAATATTGTTATCTAATATTGCGTAGAAAAATTGCACGGACGAAAAAGAGCATTTTACTAAAATTAGTACAGATTCTTCAAATTTGTTTCAAAGAAAAAATGTATTAATTAATTTCCAGTCGATGAGTTAACATTTTTTCAAAGCTCGCGGCAACACTGGTCGGTACTGGCATCAAACTTGCGCGTGCACATAATGGCACATCAAAACAACAAAACTGCCAGTTTAGTTCAAAGCTTTGTCAGCTTTGTTTACATAGCGATTCAGTTTTTGTCTAATAGTGTGGTAGATTAATCAAAATGAAATGTGCTTACCCGAGTGGTACCGAAAAAAGACTGGACAAAAAAAAAGAACAAGTAAGGAAGGTTAAGTTCGGGTGTAACCGAACATTACATACTCAGTTGAGAGCTATGGAGACAACATAAGGGAAAATAACCATGTAGGAAAATGAACCGAGGGAAACCCTGGAATGTGTATCAAATGAAAGGCATTAAAGAGTATTTTATGACGGATTGGGCACAGTTCTATAGGTGAACGCCATTTAGGGATATAGCCATAAAGGTGGACCAGGGGTGACCCTAGAATTTGTTTGTACAATATGGTATCAAAAGAAAGGTGTTAATGAGTATTTAAAAGGGAGTAATCCTTAGTTCCATAGGTGGACGCCGTTTCGAGATATCGCCATAAAGGTGGACCAGGGGTGACCCTATAATTTGTTTGTACAATATGGGCATCAAACGAAAGGTGTTAATGAGTATTTTAAAAGTAGTGGGCCTTAGTTCTATAGGTGGACGCCGTTTCGAAATATCGCCATAAAGGTGGACAGGGGTGACTCTAGAATATGTTTGTACGATATGGGTATCAAATTAAAGTATTAATGAGGGTTTTGAAAGGGAGTGGTGGTTGTTGTATAGGTGGTCGCATTTTCGAGATATCGCCATAAAGGTGGACCAGGGTGACACTAGAATTTGTTTGTACAATATGGGTATCAAAAGAAAGGTGTTAATGAGTATTTTAAAAGGGAGTAATCCTTAGTTCCATAGGTGGACGCCGTTTCGAGATATCGCCATAAAGGTGGAGCAGGGGTGACACTAGAATTTGTTTGTACAATAGGTATCAAATGAAAGGTGTTAATGAGTATTTTAAAAGGGAGTAATCCTTAGTTTCATAGGTGGACGCCGTTTAGAGATATCGCCATAAAGGTGGCCAGGGGTGACTCTAGAATTCGTTTGTGCAATATGGGTATCAAACGAAAGGAGTTAATGAGTATTTTAAAGGGAGTGGGCCTTAGTTCTATAGGTGGACGCCTTTTCGAGGTATCGCAATAAAGGTGGAGCAGGGGTGACTCTAGAATTCGTTTGTACGATATGGGTATCAAATGAAGGTGTTAACGAGTATTTTAAAAGGGCGTGGGGCTTAGTTCTATAGGTGGACGCCTTTTCGATATATCTCCATAAAGGTGGACCAGGGTGACTCTAGAATGTGTTTGTACGATATGGGTATCAAGTTAAATGTATTAATGAGAGTTTTAAAAGGGAGTGATGGTAGTTGTATATGTGAAGACGTTTTCAGATATCGACCAAAATGTGGACCAGGGTGACCCAGAACATCATCTTTGGATACCGCTAATTTATTTATATATATAATACCACGAACAGTATTCCTGCCAAGATTTCAAGGGTTTTTTATTTCGCCCTGCAGAACTTTTTCATTTCATTCTACTTAATGTGGTAAGTGTCACACCCATTTTACAAGTTTTTTTTTCTAAAGTTATATTTTGCGTCAATAAACCAATCCAAATACCATGTTTCATCCCTTTTTTCGTATTTGGTATAGAATAATGGCATTTTTTTCGTTTTTTGTAATTTTCGATATCGAAAAAGTGGGCGTGGTTATAGTCGGATTTCGTTCATTTTTCATACGAAGATAAAGTGAGTTCAAGTAAGCACGTGAACTAAGTTCATTAAAGATATGTCGATTTTTGCTCAAGTTATCGTGTTAACGGCCATGCGGAAGGACAGATGGACGACTGTGTATCAAAACTGGGCGTGGCATCAACCGATTTCGCCCATTTTCACAGAAAACAGTTAGCGTCATAAAATCTATGCCCCTACCAAATTTCAAAAGGATTGGTTAATTTTTGTTCGACTTATGGCGTTAAAAGTATCCTAGACAAATTAAATGAAAAAGGGCGGAGCCACGCGCATTTTGAAATTTTCTTTTATTTTTGTATTTTGTTGCACCATATCATTACTGGAGTTGAATGTTGACATAATTTACTTATATACTGTAAAGATATTAAATTTTTTGTTAAAATTTTACTTTAAAAAAATTTTTTTTTAAAGTGGGCGTGGTCCTTCTCCGATTTTGCTAATTTTTATTAAGCGTAAATATAGTAATAGAAGTAACGTTCCTGCCAAATTTCATCATGATATCTTCAACGACTGCCAAATTACAACTTGCAAAAGTTTTAAATTACCTTCTTTAAAAGTGGGCGGTGCCACGCCCATTGTCCAAAATTTTACTAATTTTTTATTCTGCGTCATAAGTTCAACTCATCTACCAGTTTCGTCGCTTTAGCTGTCTTTTGTAATGAATTATCGCACTTTTTCGGTTTTTCGAAATTTTCGATATCGAAAAAGTGGGCGTGGTTATAGTCCGATATCGTTCATTTTAAATAGTGATCTGAGATGAGTGCTCAGGAACCTGCATACCAAATTTCATCAAGATACCTCAAAATTTACTCAAGTTATCGTGTTAAAGGACGGACGGACGGACGATCGGACGGACGGATGGACGGACGGACATGGCTCAATCAAATTTTTTTTCGATCCTGATTATTTTGATATATGGAAGTCTATATCTATCTCGATTCCTTTATATATGTACAACCAACCGTTATCCAGTCAAACTTAATATACTCTGTGAGCTCTGCTCAACTGAGTATAAAAAACAGGTAGGTACTTTGTGTGAGGATGCAAAGTTTCAGGTTTTTTGTGGTCTGCGTGTAAAAACTATGACTACGAATCACGTATTTCAACAATATATGACGTAAACGTAACTATTTGATGAAATTTGATGAATTTTGAAGCTTCTAGCCGTAAAAAGGGGGCAAAAATTAGAGTCTATATTGGGTATATAATATATATACCACCGGTATCTATGATTTTCTCAGACATCAATATATGCTATACACGTAAGCATTTGGTGAAATTTGAAGCTTCTAGCTGTTAAAATGGGGCCGAAATCGCAAAAAATATATATATACTAATATATATACTATATATACCATCATATATATATTATATATATCACCGATCTCTATGATTTTTTGACACAACAATACATACTATATACGTAAGCAATCGGTGAAATTTGAAGCTTATAGCTGTTAAAATGGGGTAGAAATTGCGAAAAGTTTCTTATCTAAACAATCGGTTGTATGAGGTATATACTATATATACAACCGATCTCTATGATTTTTTCAGATAACAATATATGCTATATACGTAAGTAATCGGTGAAATTTGAAGCTTATATCTGTAAAAATGGGGTAGAAATTGCGAAAAGTTTTTTATCTGAACAATCGGTTGTATGAGATATATACTATATATACAACCGATCTCTATGATTTTTTCAGATAACAATATATGCTATATACGTAAGTATTCGGTGAAATTTGAAGCTTCTAGCTGTTAAAATGGGGCTAAAATTTGCGAAAAAATATATATATACTATATATATACTATATATACCACCATATATATACTATATATACCACCGATCTTTATGATTTTTTCAGACAACAATATGTGCTATATACGTAAGCATTCGTTGAAATTTGAAGCCTCTAGCTCTTAAAATAGGGCAGTAATACGAAAAGTTCCTTATCTGAACAATGGGTTGTGGCGGATATATACTATATATACGACCGATCTCATCAATTTTTTCAGGCAACAATATGTGGAATATACGAAAGTATATGGTGAAGTTTGAAGCTTCAATCTGTTAAATTGGGTAAGATATTACAAAAATCCTCTTTTTCTGAAAATCGGTTGTATGGAGGATATATGCTATAGTGGTCCGATCCGGTTGGTTCCGACAAATGTCTAATCGGACACCCAAATACACCCGCTCACCAAATTTTATCAAGATATCTCAAAAATTGAGGGACTAGTTTGCATACAAACAGCCAGACGGACAGACGGACAGACGGACATGGCTAAATCAACTCAGCTCTTCAACCTGATTATTTCGGTATACTTAATGGTGGGTCTATCTATCTTCCTTTAAGGACTTACAATTTTCGGTTTCGTGACGAAATTAATATACCATTTCATTTTCATGAAAGGTATAATGATAAGCCCCACATACACCCCAGAATTCTTTTACATGCATAAAGTGCCGTTGAGGCCTTCTTAACCCTCCCCTCCACGTTGAGCTTCCATAACAGCTTACTGTTTAGGATGATTCCTAGATATTTTGTGCAAGGTTTCTCCTGTAGGATACTCCTCTTAACTTAGGCCTGGTCCAATTTGGGACCTTGTACCTCTTTGTAAACAAGACCATATCCGTCTTTTCCGCGTTGTCTTTCAACCCGACATTAGATGCCCAGGTATAAATATCCCGAATCGCCCGATCCACCAAGAAGCTAATCGTTGGAAGGCACTTTCCACTTATGACAATTGCAACGTAATCTGCGTAAGCCGTATGTTTTACGGGTCCCTCATCGAATCGCCTGAACAGTTGGTTGATGACCAGCGTCCACAGCAGAGGTGATAGCGCCCCTCCCTGCGGCGTTCCCCTGTCCACTAATTTCGTGACTTCGTACAATCTCCATTGTGATGTAATCTTCCTGCAATTTAGCATGCATATTCCTTATATTCCAAGGCTTTCTCTATGCTTATTACCACCCCATGCAATGCAGTGTCTACCGACTTGCCTTTGGTGTACGCATGTTGTGTTGTGGAGAGCAGATTTTCATCCACGTTGTACTTTATGTACACCTATATACCTTTCGGCATCTCAAAAGTTTTGAGCAGAAATGATTTTAAGCTAATAGGTTTTATATTACTTGGGATACACGTGACCGATCTTCCCCTTCAAGAATTTCAGTCTTATGCACCCATCGAATATTATTTTAAGCCATTCCACGACCGCCCTACTTGAGGCTTTTAGCATGGCTGGGAATATACCATCTGTTCCCGGCGAATTAAACTTAGAAAACGTTTTCACTGCCCATTCGATTTTGGTATCGGTCACCAAGCCCGGCACTACCCGCTCCGTGATCGAAGTGTGAGTGCTGTCTGCTGGCTCTTCTAACCATCTCCGGATGGGAGATAGTATCGGAAAGCACCTCGAGGGATTCCTCACTATTACGAGACCATCCCTGTTCTCTTTCTTTATTAGTCACTGGACTATCTTTCCCCTTGCTAGGACTTTTTTCAACCGTGCTGTTTCTCTGGAGCACTCCGTACATGGCCGTACAGAAATTATTCAATGAGATTCTCTTCGCCCTGGATATTTCACCTTGTAGATCCTCAGTAGATGCCTGTGATCGTCCCGATACGCTTCGCTTTCCGCGGTCTTTGCATGTTTAAACATTTCTTTTACCAGTCTTCTTAGAAGGCTCAGCTCATTGCTTCACCATGGCGGCTGTGCTTTTCCTCTGAATCTTATCAGAGGGTCAGCTTTGTGATACGCAGTCATAAGCGTTCCTGTTAGGAATTCTTCTGAAATTTAGTGCAGTTCGTTGACCTAGGGTTTCTAAAGGTTCCTCCCTTCTCTACCCTCTTTAGGGGGATGCTAAAGCTGATATACGCGTGGTCGGAGAAGGAAGGTCTATCAAGAACCATCCAATCATACCTTGATATATTACGTTCGGAGCTCAATATCCAGAACATTTCTCGATATTGGACCAATGTATGTAGGGATATTTCACCTGTTGTCTATCTGCAAATTGGTTTGCGGGATCTAATAAAATAGAGATTCGCTTCTCTCTTTCGTATCTGTTCCGCCCCAAGCATTGTGATGCGCATTTGCATCCGCGCCTATGACTAACCACCCTTTCCGCCCTTCGTCCTGTACTAGCCTTTTGCACACCATCGGTGGAACCTCCGCAGCATGGGCCATGTAGCAGAATGCCAGGATAAATACCTGGTTATTCTTTTGCTCAACGGCCACCACTACGAGGTCCGCAGGAATGTAATTAGGCACCATATATGAATGCAGTTGTTTCCTTCCATTACTACATGAGCGCGCGCTAAGTCCAGAAACCTTTCCTTCTGATGAGAGCCACGGCTCCTGGATCAGCGCCACGTCAAACGAATCCTCCTCAAGGGTTAGGAGGAGTTCGTTCGACGCCATTTACCGTGTTGGAGGTTTATCTGTAGGACTCGTAGCATCATTGGGATGTTTGTCGCCTCCAGCAGCTTCGTCGTGACGTCGTCGTTCTCCCCTTGCCCTTTTGGTTTAGAGCATTCGAGGCCCCCTTCAGCCTCTCGTAACTGTTGTGGCGATGTTTCCTGTGCGACTCGCAGCACCATTTGGCTGTTGGTCCTCTTCTAACACCTTCGTGGTGACGTCTGTTACACCACCTGTCCTTTTTCTCTTATGCTTTTGATGTGCTTTTCGACGTCGTCCACTTCTAGCGTGTTAGGATTTTTATCCTCGAGACTTGTTTTTCTGAGTCGCGTGTAAATTTATCAGGGAGTTACTTAAATTTTAATTACAAAATTCGTTCACAACGGCCGGCCGCTATACAGAGTCAAGCTAAATTAAACCGTTTAATAAAAATAAGTATTTCAGGGGAGTATTGGACCCTACCTCTTAAAGAAATCAAGTATATCCTTCCTTATGGTTATCATTGTATGCTTATCACCGCGAATGCTAATATTTCGGGATATGCTGGGACTATTTAAGGATTGTTTTTTGGAAGCTCTCGGTACTGTTTTCAAGATCATATCTTGGTATATCGCAATAATTTTATGTTTTATTTTCTTCGTGTGAACTGGGCTGTAGTTACAGGCTAGATTTAGGAATATGTGAAGGATGACAAAACCTTTCAATTCATAACAAATTAACGTCTCACTAACACTTAACACAAGATCGTTATTATGTTAGCCCATTTAAATTCGAGCAGTGTTATGAATCAAAGTTTAGTGCGCTGCTCCCAACTATGGTTTTCTGGCAGTATATATTTGAACAGCAGTTCGGAAACAGATAAATTAATTAAATGTAAACATTGTTTTTTTGCAGTTATTCATAAAAAATATTGTCATTGTACACATATCTAATTAATAACACAATTCAACTCTGCGTATACAAACATATATAAACAAACAATTAATAGGAAATTTTCTTTTGAAAAATTATAGCAAGTGTTCAATTTAGCTGGAATATACCTTGAAATTTTTTTTAAATTGCGCAAAATCTGTTTGTTCAACTAATTAGAAAAAAGTGTTTTTACCAAAAAATCAGATACAGAGTATGACTTATGCTACTGCGTATATCGAAACTCTTAAATAAATAAAGTAAAGTATATACTAGCGACAATAGCAGGGTGTGTTGTTTGTCGCACCACGTGCTAAATAAAATACTAACGAGCTACGAAAATTCATTTAATAATAAGTCCCTAATTTTAAAGTTATCCGCGAGAAACTTGGCCACAGACTCGAAGTTAAATCCATTTATATTGGCAACCTTCTTGCCAAATCTAAAGTTCTTTCACCAAAGTAAAGGCAACGAATATTTTTATATATCGGACATGTACCAAAAAAGTAAAAAAAACATCTTCTGGCTCATGCAAGTTACATAGTGTGCAAAATGGAGACGATAAGTTTTTAAAAGTTCTTGCGTTTATGGTCAGCAAACCTCCCCGTGCCCGAAAAATCAGACTGGCTGCATATGCACTGTAATCATCAGTGAAATTCGAATTCTCCAACAGCACTAGGGCCGGGTAAAGGTCGTGGGTAGTAGACTTCCGAGCCATTTCAAGGAACCTATTTGTATTATACTCAGCCAAGCGTTCTAAGAGCTAGAAAGTGAAGGTCTGTATATTAGCTGATGGCAATTCCATAATGAAAGGTAGATTGGCAGTGTTAGCAAGTTCTTTCCAAGTGTTTATCCAAAAAATCCACAGGACGGCAGTCTCCTCTGCTAGAAGGGGGAACTGCAGGCCTGGTTCCAGATGCAACATGTAGTTTGGCGTATTAGAGGGAAGGAAGATCAGTTCCATTATGAATAATCTAAGACGTTTCTCAAATTGGTCGAATTCGTTAACCCCCCCATACCTGCGCGCCATTAAACATAATGGAGCTGGAAGCAGCCTCGACGATTTTTATTTTCTACAACAAAGAGATGCGGAGGGTTATTAACATAGCTCAGCTACGTTGTGTTATTAGCGCTTTAGTACATGCATATGTATATAACTATTTTTTTTTGGTTAGAAAAACAGTATTTAAAATGTGGAATAAATATAAAGGGGATCTGACCAATTTTATTTCTATTAAAAGTGGACGCTTTTTCGAGATATCGCCATAAAGGTGGACCAGGGGTAGGACTCTAGAATGCGTTTGTACGATATGGGTATCAAATGAAAGGTGTTAATGAATACTTTAAAAGGGAGTGGTGGTAGTTGTATATGTGAAGGCGTTTTCGAGATATTGACCAAAATGTGGACCAAGGTGACCCAGAACATCGTCTGTCGGGTACCGCTAATTTATTTATATATGTAATACCACGGACAGTATTCCTGCCAAGTTTCTAAGGGCTTTTGATTTCACCCTGCAGAACTTTTTCATTATCTTCTACTTAATATGGTAGGTGTTACACCCATTTTGAAAATTTTTTTTCTAAAGTTATATTTTGCATCAATAAACCTATCCAATTATCATGTTTCATCCCCTTTTTCGTATTTGGCATAGAATTATGGCATTTTTTTTCATTTCTCTTAACTTTCGATATCGAAAAAGTGGGCGTGGTCATAGTCGGATTTCGGACATTTTTACACCAATACAAAGTGAGTTCAGATAAGTACGTGAACTGAGTTTAGTAAAGATATATCGATTTTTGCTCTAGTTTAGTGTCAATGGTCGAGCGGACTGTGTATAAAAACTTCAACCGATTTCGCCCTTTTTCACAGAAAACAGTTATTGTCCTAAAGTCTAAGCCCCTACCAAATTTCACAAGGTTTGATACATTTTTGTACGACTTATGGCATTAAAAGTATTCTAGACGAATTAAATGAAAAAGGGCGGAGCCACGCCCATTTTGGAATTTTCTTTTATTTTTGTATTTTATTGCACCATATCATTACTGGAGTCAAATTTTGACATAATTTACTATATACTGTAAAGGTATTATATTTTTTCTTAAAATTTGACTAAAAATTTTTTTTTAAGTGGGCGCGGCCGTTCTCCGATTTTGAAAATTTTTATTAAGCATACATATAGTAATAGGAGTAACGTTCCTGCCGAATTTCATCATGATATCTTCAACGACTGCCAAAATGCTTGCAAAACTTTTAAATTACCTTCTTTTAAAAGTGGGCGGTGCCACGCCCATTGTCCGAAATTTTACAAATTTTCTATTCTGCGTCATAAGTTCAACTCACCTACAAACTTTCATCGCTTTATCCGTCTTTATCCGAAAAAGTGGGCGTTGTTATAGTCCGATATCGTTCATTTTAAATAGCGATCTGAGATGAGTGCCCAGGAACTTACATACCAAATTTCATCAGGATACCTCAAAATTTACTAAAGTTATGGTGTTAAAGGACAGACGGACAGACGGATATATGGACATGGCTCAATCAAATTTTTTTCGATACTGATGATTTTGATATATGGAAGTGTATATCTATCTCGATTCCGTTATACCTTTACAACAAACCGTTATCCAATCAAAGTTAATATACTCTGTGAGCTCTGCTCAGCTGAGTATAAAAATATATGCAATGCATGTTATGCATACATATATTTGTGATAGTTATGTTTTCATAAATTAAAAGACATGTTGTTGTAGCAGTGCTTCGCCCAATCCAATAAGTGCTACAGATCACAAATTGTCATCAATATCCTCTAACGGGAGTCCAAGGAAACTTGCAGTTTCAACAGGGTTGGACCATAATGAGAGGGGTGTTAGATGCATTGGTTCCACATTACAATTAAAGAGATGGTTGGCGTCATGTGCGGACACATTGCAAGCGGGGCGTACATTTTGTTTGTCGGGTTTGATTTTGGATAGGTAAGAGTTTAAGCTGTTACAGTATCCAGATCAAAGTTGAGCTAAAGTGACTCGCGTTTCCCTGGAGATCGACGCCTGTTTGTGGAGTTCGCTGAGTTTTTTGGCTTCATACATCTGAGCTCTAAGGTGCCGTATTTCCCCATAATGCTTACGGAGATGATCCTTAACCCCGCTGGGCGGTGTTGGCTCATCAATCAGATGTCTGTTGGTATGCCCAGGTTTCTGGTATTCAACAGGAACTCTTTGGTTAGCATCTCATTTCTTTCCCTGATGGGGAGTATTCTCGCCTCATTATATAGGTGGCGTTCTGGGGACATAAGGAGGTAGCCGGTGGCGGTTATGAGAGCAGTATTTTGGCAGGCCTGTATCTTTTTCCAGTGAGTTAGGCTTGGCGGCCATATAGGGGACGCGTAGCATGCGACCGGATGGCCAATTGCTTTGTAAGTGTCAATTAGCGTTTCTTTGTCTTTTCCCCAAGTACTGCCAGCAAGAGATTTGAGGATTTTATTACAGCTTTGGATTTTCGGTAGAATTGCGGCTGCATGCTCGCCAAAATGTAGATCCTGATCAAACGTCACACCCAAGATTTTGGGGTTTAGGACAGTCGGTAGCGTAGTGTCATCGACGTGGATGTTTAAAATGGTCGGCATTTGGGACGTCCATGTTGTAAATAAGGTCGCGGAGGACTTATTCGGTGATAATGCCAGGTTTCGCGAGGCGAAAAAACTAGAGAGATCAGGGAGGTAGCTCATCGATCTGCGGAAGGCCTGTAACCATTATTGTGCAGTCATTGGCGTAGGAAACGATACTAACTCCTTCTGGTGCGAAGGTAGCTTAGATATGTAGAAATTAAACAAAGGTGGGATAGGACACCCCCTGTGGCACCCATTGTTTAATTCTTCTTGGTTTTGATGTTTCATTTCCAAATTGCACCGATGCCTGCCGACCACCCAGATAATTTACGGTCCACCTTTTAAGACATGGGGGAAGCGTAGACCCTTCCAGGTCTTGCAGTAACGTGCCATGGTTGACCGTATCAAAAGCTTTTGATAGGTCTAGCTCAACGATACTGTTCTATGGTGGGGGTTTTGATTTAAATCGCATTTAAAATGAATGCTGAACCGCATTTCAAGACATCGACTGCTCTATCTTCTAATTTGTTTAAAAATATCCCAAATCAAATAATGGCATAGAAAATAGAATACTTCAAAAGGTAACAATCATATGTTTTGGTTAATTCAAAGAAGGTAGTAGATAGAATGTAGATACGAAAACTCTAGCCCCATATCGTTTGCTCGGGTCTCGGGTAGAGGACTTGTACATACCTATTCGGGTACACAATCATATTTCAACAAGTGAGGAGCAGTTACCATGGAAAAATATTATTGTTGTAATTGATGTTTATTCGATGTGAAAATGACTTTAATAAATACATAGATGATAAAAAGATACGGTGCAATAACACCAACAAATTGCATTCTTGATCGGTTCTCTCCAATTACTGCAGTATTGAATTAAATAAAACTTTTCGGTCAATGCTACTGCGGCTTCGTGTATGGGAGTAATGTCCAGTGGTTGAAGTATCGCCTGGCATGTATTTCAGTCATGTAAAGCTCTTGAATTAAGTTAGGCTATGTTGCTTAGATATCTTATGCCCGCTGCTATATTGCGCTGCCATAGCTGGAGAGTAGATCTTCCATCCATAAGCTTATCCGCCCGATTGTCGCTAGCTCCGTGTCGAGTGACACTCGACATTAGAGTGGAAAGGGCTAAGCTCCTATAATGGAATTTTTGGTGTAAATGTTATTTGAAAAGGCTTAATAAAATCATGGGTTCAAACCGCAGGCAAAGCAACAAAAAAATTTAGAAATACATTTTTCATTAGCAAAAAGTTTTTCTAACACTCCTATTGTATTTCTGCCATGAAAAGCTTCTGAGTGAAACTTATCAGCTTTGCAGATGCCGTTCAGAGTCGACGTAAAACATGTAGGTCCCGTCCCGTCAATTTGTAGGAAAAATTGAAACGAGCATAAGTTGGAAGAGAAGCTCGGCCTTAAATTTCTTAGGAGGATATGGCGCCTTGTATGTTTTCATTTATAATGGACAGAAAGAAAAAAGAACAAGATTATCGACGAGCTAGCACGCAGTGGCTCATCGGAGATGAGCGAGGAAATAACCAGTGTCGAAGTAGGCATACCCTTAGCAGTGCCAAGGGGAATATCCAAAGCTTCTACTTGAAGAAAGCACAAACAAAGTTGAATAACATCACAACCTATAAATATCAAAATCCATTTGGCCAAACTATGATGGAAGGAGGACGAGAAGTCTTCTGAACAAATCCAAGGCCAACACACGCAAACTGATAGCAGTCTGCACCGGTCATTGGGCAGTAGGTACGCATGCGGAAAAGATGGGCATTCCGTGTAACGACTACTGCAGAAATTGCAAAGATCCAAATGCCAAGGAGACAGTAGAACACTTTATGTGTAAATGTCCGGCTCTTGCTAGAGATCTACTAAGGTTCCCTGGAACCCCGTTTCTAGAAGACCTCAGAGGTCTATCTGTGATAGCAATCCCGAATATTCTTAATTTTGTCAAAAACTCTGGCTGGTTGTAACACATTGACCGTAACATTCCGTAGGTTTTAGGCGAGTTATATGGCATCAAGACGGCTTTAAATAGCTACTTGGGCGACCAGGGTCGCAGCCATTCCACCTACCTACCTACCTCTTTGTATAGCTTTAACTTAAATATATTTTTGTTATTTAAAATTCCTGAAATCTAGAAGAAAGAGTTTTGCTTATTTTTTATTCACACAACTAACCTACAAATAGCGCCCACAAAATTTATTTCGATGTAATTTATACTTAAAAAGTGGTGGAAAAAGTCTGACCTAAAATGTGCCAGGAATCATATCAGAAGGACTGTTAACGAATGTTCTATTTTCTTCGTGTGACTGGGTCAGGTATAGGCTAGATTTTCGAATATGTAAAGCCTCATTAACACTTAACACAAGATCGTGACTATGTTAGCTCATTTAAATTCGAGCAGTCTTGTGACTCAAAATTTAGCGCGCTGCTCCCAATTATGGTTTTTCTGGCAGTATATATTTGAAACAGCAGTTCGGAACAGATAAAACTAATTAAATGTAAACATTGTTTTTTTGCAGTTATTTAGAAAAAATATTGTCATTGTACACATATCTAATTAGTAACACAATTCAACTCTGCGAATACAAACATATATAAACAAACAATTACTAGGAAATATTCTTTTGAAAAACTAAAGCAAGTGTTTTGTTAAAGCTGAGCTCATTTCATTTCCCTGGTAAAATCTGTTTGTTCAACTAATTAAAAAAATGTTCTTTGTATAACTTAAATTGTTTATTTTATATCGAATTGCTGAAATCTATAAGAAAAAGTTTTTGTTTATTATACCCAGTTGAGCAGAGCTCACAGAGTATATTAACTTTGATTGGATAACGGTCGGTTGTACAAGTATATAGGAATCGAGATAGATATAGACTTCCATATATCAAAGTGATCAGTATCGAAAAAAAATTGATTGAGCCATGTCCGTCCGTCCGTCCGTTAACACGATAACTTGAGTAAATTTTGAGGTATCTTGATGAAATTTGGTGTGTAGGTTCCTGGGCACTCATCTCAGATCGCCATTTAAAATGAACGATATCGGACTATAACCACGCCCACTTTTTGGATATCGAAGATTTCGAAAAAATGAAAAAGTGCGATAATTCTTTACCAAAGACGGATAAAGCGATGAAACTTGGTAGGTGAGTTGAACTTATGACGCAGATAGAAAATTAGTAAAATTTTGGACAATGGGGGTGGCACTTCCCCCTTTTAAAAGAATGTAATTTAAGAGTTTTGCAAGCTGTAATTTGCAGTCGTTGAAGATAGCATGCTGAAATTTGGCAGGAACTTTACTCCTATTACTATATGTATGACTAATTAAAATTAGCAAAATCGGAGAACGACCACGCACACTTAAAAGAAAAATTTTTTTAAAGTCAAATTTTAACAAAAAATTTTATATCTTTACAGTATATAAGTAAATTATGTCAATGGCCGAAATCCGACTACGACCACGCCCACTTTTTCGATATCGAAAATTACGAAAAATGAAAAAATGCCATAATTCTATACCAAATACGAAAAAAAGGGATGAAACATGGTAATTGGATTGGTTTATTGACGCAAAATATAACTTTAGAAAAAAACTTTGTGAAAATGGGTGTGACACTTACCATATTAAGTAGAAGAAAATGAAAAAGTTCTGCTGGGCGAAATCAAAAGCCCTTGGAATCTTGGCAGGAATACTCTTCGTGGTATTACATATATAAATAAATTAGCGGTACCCGACAGAGGATGTTCTGGGTCACCCTGGTCCACATTTTGGTCGATATCTCGAAAACGCCTTCACATATACAACTACCACCACCCCCTTTTAAAACCCTCATTAATACCTTTAATTTGATACCCATATCGTACAAACAAGTTCTAGAGACGCCCCTGGTCCACCTTTATGGCGAATATAGCTAAATGGCGCGCACCTATAGAGCCATGGCCCACTCCCTCTTAAAATACTCTTTAATACCTTCCATACACATGTCATACAAACACGTTACAGGGTTACCCTAGGTTCATTTTCCCAAAAGGTGATTTTCCCTTATTTTATCACCAAAGCTCTCAGCTGAGTATGAATTATTCGGTTACACTCGAACTTAGCCTTCCTTACTTGTTTGTTATTCATAGGAGTATTTAGGTATAAATAGCGCCCACAAAATTTATCACGTACCAGTTTATGCTTAAAAAGTAGTGCAAAAGGTCTTAAAACAAAATAAATTCAAGCATTTCAAGCAACCAACGCAAGCATACTCTTCTTGATAAAAAATTGCTACGGTGTATGGGTTCTGCTCTATATCTATTTCTACGCTATTTTTAGCGCAAAATTCAGCATTTGTAGTGGTCAAATAACAGCTTAGAACGATAAACTTCGGTATCGTATTTATCATTCTAAGCTGGTAGTTGACCTATACGAATGCTCAATTTCGCGTTATAAATAGCGTAGAAATAGATATAGAGCAGAACCCATACACCGTAGCAATTTTTTATCAAGAAGAGTATGCTTGCGTTGGTTGCTTGAAATGCTTGAGTTCATTTTGTTTTAAGCCCTTTGCTTATTTATTGGGACTTTTAGAGGCATCAACAAAAGTGTATAGAGCGGCTAAGAGAACGCATAAGTACAGCCGCCAATCTCAGAGAGTTTCTTTATTTTTTTATTCGAATACAAATATCTAAGTACGCTAATGTAAATCAGTACATTAGTGTTTAACCCTTTGTGCATACAAATTTTTCTGATTTAAACTCACTGGTCTTTTTTTAATGGTGAGGATATCATAGCTGCTTTTTTTGAATCCACGACAACTGAGGCTGCGGGACTAAGCTAGATGCACACGAGTAGTTACGATAAGCCTTCCACTCATCATAAATCATAGTAAAATATTTAAAACCCAAAAAATTGAGCCAGCAAAAAGAGTTTCATACGACCTTTTGCACTACTTTTTTAGTATAAACTACTACGTGATAAATTTTGTGTGCGCTATTTATACCTAGTTGACTCGTGTGAATAAAAAATAAGCAAAAACTTTTTCTTCTAGATTTCAATAATTTGAAATAACAAAAATACTTCTATACGAGTATTTAAGCTAAACCTATACAAACAGAATCATGTTCTTTTTTCTTTCTGTCCATTATAAATAAAAGCACGATAACCTCCTAAGAAATTTAAGGCCCGAGCATCTCTTCCAATGTGCGTCGTGCTCCTTTCAATTTTTCCTACAAATTGGCGGGACGGCACCTATATGTTTTACGCCGAATCCGACCGACATCTGCAAGGCAGATATGTTTTCATTGCAGAAATATACTCGGAGTGTTAGAAAAACTTTTTGCTAATTGAAAAATTTATTTCTAAATTTTTGTTCTTGCATTGCCTGCGGTTTGAACCCACGATTTTACCAAGCTTTTTCAAATAACATTTAAATAGAAGTTTCCCATTATAGGAGCTTAGCCCTTTCCACTCCACTATCGAGTGTCACTCGACACGGAGCTACGTAACAATCGGCGGATAAGCTGAAGGAAGCAATGATCTACTCTCTAGCTGTGGTAGCGCAATGTAGCAGCAAGCATAAGATAGCTAACCAACATAGCCTTACTTAATTCAAAATCCTGTAGCTTCTTTTGTGCTAACTTAAAAAAAAACAGTAAAAGCTTTGTTCATCAATGAAATTTGATAAGTGGTAATTATGTATCCCTTGGTGGGCAGGCAGTTACAGAGGCATAAGAACGAATTACGCAGTCTATTCCTTTATTTGGCAGTGCTTTTCATAACTGAAATACACGCAGACGATACTCCAAACCACTGTAAAATTTATCCCATACCACGGAGCCTCTGTAGCAATGGTCGAGAAGTTTAAGTTTAGTTCAATACTGCAGTAGCTAAATTAGTAAAAACCGTTCAAGAGATTCAGCCTGTTGTGGGTGTCTGGAAGACCAAAGACTGCAAGTCCATTGGTTCACTCCATACCTATTCTGCTGATTATAAAAGCTTCTGCAACGTGCTTAAATAGCTGAAACCGGAATTTAAGTAGAGTCATGTCGACTAATATAACCCCTTTCTCGAGTAATACAGTCACTGTAGGCGGCTCTGCTCACTTGCTACAGCACTATAGCCGCATGGCATCTTTCTATCTAATACTTAAATGAATGATGAACGTTCGCAGAGATTTTGCGGATTTTTAATTTCCTCTTAAAACTCGGAGGATTCGGCGTGAATTCTAACGGCATCGCAGATAAATTTTGGCACAGCTTCACATGACAGAAATACACTCGGACGATACTCCAAACCACTGGAACATTACTCCCATACCACGAAGCCGCAGTAGCACTGACCGAAAAGTTTTAGTTTAATTCAATACTGCAGTAAATTAGAGAGAACGATCAAGAAAGAATAGAATATAGATGTAAATTATATGTAACCACATTAATTACACTGAATTGAAATAACTATGAATTAGCTTCCTGTAGTTGCTCCTACCCATATCATCCTTGAGAGAATCAGCAATACAGTTCCAGAGCCTTACAGCATTAACAAAAAAGAACCTCGATGAGGACAAATATAAATATCGTGGGTATTATTAGCTGCGGCGTCTAGAAGGAAAAATTTGGAAAATTTTAGTTTCCTCATAAAGATAATTTGGGTGTTTTGGATTCAATAAGTTTGAACATAAATTTACAGTTTCCTGCAGCAATATAATCAAAAATACTGCATCCTAGAACTTTTCATCTCCATGTGGAGATGTGGCAATACTTTTTAAGGCCATAGACATAACGCGTTATATTATTAAATGCAACATTAATTTTATAGCTAGAAGTAGAATCTAATTGACACTAGACAAGCTCAAAGAATGTTATGTGTGGTATTATTAAAAGTCATTTTCACATCGGCCATAACATCAGTTACAACAATAATATTTTTCCTTGGTAACTGCTCCTCACTTCTTTAAATATGATTGTGTACCCGAATAGGTATGTACAACTCTCTCTACCGAGACCTGAACAAAACGATATGAGGCTAGGGTTTCGCATATACGTTCTATCTACTACCTTCTTTGAATTATCCAAAACATGCGATTGTTACCGTTTGAAGTATTCTATTTTTCTCTGCTCTTTTTCAAACATTATTTGATTGAGGATATTTTTAAACAAATTCAAAGATAGGGCAGTCGATCTCTTTTAATTTATGAAAACATAACTCTCACAAATATATGTATGCATATATTTTTTTAAATTGAAATCTTTCTTATTTATTGTAGAGGATCTTAATACCTTTAATGATGGGATGAACATAATCTTATCCGTCGTAATCGCCAAAATAATCGGATGTATAAGATAGAAATATATAGTGAACAGAAGTACAATTTTTTCAGATAAAGCGCTAATAACGACAAACGGGCTGAGCTATATATTAATAACATTCGACTGTTTGTCACACAAATAAAACTCTTCGAGGCAGTCCCAGATTCTATTATGTCCAATGGCCGCGCGCAGAAGGGGGGTTAACGAAATTCGACCCAATTTGAGAAAAGTCTTAGATTATTCATAACAGCTGATCTCTTCCCCTATAATACGCCAAACTGCATGTTGCATCTGGAACCATGCTTGAAGTTCCTCCTTTTAGCAGAGGAGACTGCCACCCTGTGGATTTTTTGGATACACACTTGAAATAACTTGCTACAATCTACCTTTCATATGGAATTGCCATCAGCTATATACAGACCTTCACTTACTCGCTCTTAGAACGCTTAGAGTATAATACAAATAGGTTCCTTGAAATTTCACTCGGAAGTCTACTACCCACGGCGCTAGTGCTGTTGAGAATGGTATTTCACTGATGATTACAGTGCATATGCAACCAGTCTGGTTCTCGGCGCACGGGGAGGTTTGATGAATCTAAACGCAAGAACCTTTATAAAATATATCGTTTCCATTTATACAGTATGTAATTTGGTAGGAGCCAGAATACGTTTTTTACTTTATTGGTACATATCCGATATATAACCACATTCGTGTGCCTTTACTTTGGTGAAAGAACTTTAGATTTGACCAAGGTGGTTGGCACTTAATGAGATTTAAAGATTCGAGTCTCTGGCCAAGCTTCTCGCGGATAACTTTAAAATTAGGGACTTATTATTAAATGAATTTCCGTAGCTCGTCAGTATTTTATTTAGCACGTGATGCGACAAAACAACACACCCTGATATTGTCGCTGGTATTTTTATATTTACTTTATTTATTTGAGTGTTTCGATATACGCAGTAGCATAAGTCATAATGTGGATATGATTTCGGTGGTAAGGAACAGGACATCAACGCAAAGTTGTTACACATAGTATGATCGCCACTATGATTATGATACAGTATATATGGATGTAGGCTGTGATTAAACTGCATGCAGCTTTTTTTCGGACTGATAAATACAAGAAATACCTCTTTGTCAGCAAACATTAGAACCGAGATTTACTCTCCGAATTAGTGGATGGGGTGCGATAGCTGAAAATAGTAAGCAACACTAATTATCTTCTCAAAACTAGTGAATATCGTATGGTTGACAAAACGCCGTTGCAAGGATCTTTACATTTGTAGGGAACCGCGAAATTTAGCCGACACAGCTGCGTGTGCTGGATTAACCGGAAATGATCCGTGATTCAAAGATTCTGGTACACGGTGGTTGTAAAACTTCAGGCTTCCGAGTCTATTTTACAAATGTAACAAATCCAAGTGTTTATCAAATTATATCATCCGCGATGATTTGATAACTTGACTGTTGAGTGGAATATCACTCTAACTCGAACGAACGCCGATTTCGAAATATTTGACAAAGGGGCGTTTTCCCAAAATATCTGTTAAGATATGGTGATATTCCACTCAATATCGATATAAATAAATTTTTGCAATAAAGTGTGAAGTATGTAAATGCCTTTAGTTGTGAGATCAAACATTGTTCACGACTGTGAACTTCAATCATGTATGAATAGATCATGAGATAGAAAGAGGTTGCGAAATAACTACCAACCTTATGGAAATTAATGTAATAGGTTACTGAAACCATAGAATAAGGCCTTTGTCCATAACGACACCAACCAATTTGTTTTTGGTTTCTTACGCCATATTCATGATCTATAATTTTTGGATTGGCGAACTTTTTGGAGATTTAATTTTTTGCTTTCCTAATTTATGAAGTTATCACATTTTTTAGGTTGAGTACCAATAACAGATGAACATATACACATAGCATGGGTAGATCCAGAGAGGCATTTTGGGTCCGCTCGGCCGTTAAACACGATAACTTTACATCGATAACGTTTATAAACGTCACTATCTGAACTCACTTTATCTTGGTATAAAAATTGGCTGAAATCCAACTATGAGCACGCCCATTTTCGATATCGCAAATTACGAAAAATGAAAAAAATGCCATAATTCTATACCAAATATGAAAAAAGGATGAAGCATGGTAATCGGATTGGTTTACTGACGCAAAATATTACTTATAAAACTTTGTAAAATGGGTGTGACACCTACCATATTAAGTAGAAGAAAATGAAAAAGTTCTTCATTACGGCATGAAGACATTGCCTCGTGGCCGCTAGGTTACGCTGGTATGCGCGACTGAGCTCGCCGGACTGGGCGGGTTTCTTTTCAGACCACTGAATTTGCATTATGACCGCGGCAACAAACCGAAAAAAACTCGTACCGCTTTTATGCTTAATAAAACCCTAAAGCCATAACCCCTAAACTGGTCACCACAGTATCCATCCCCCTCGAATGTCGTAGTCAGTCTTCAATCAAATCCCCCCCTTCTAACGCAGTCAAAAAGAATCCTTTGTTCTCCAGCCATCAAATCCATCCACTCAAAAATCGGCCCTCATCCCAATGACGTAGTCACACGATCCATGGCCCCGGTCTCCCCGCTGACACCAGCTATAGTCCAATCGTCCGTCTGTCACTTACCGATTTGCATTAACACATCACCCGCCCATCATCACACACAATCGTTCGTTTAGAGATCATTCCTCACTTAAAAATGAACTTCACAAAATAACATACACCTACTTCCTCGTCCATACGTACTCCCTTAACTAACTATCATAACTTCATCCGTATGGCTATAAACAAACAAAAGTGCATTGTAGGTATTTCATTATGGAAAGTAAATTATATGGATAATGCTTATACAGAAGAGAAGATTCGAGTTCCTCGCATTCACTACTCTTTCAACATC
>JARSSU010028821.1:0-37696 GCA_029619165.1 Eurosta solidaginis | reverse complement strand
ATTGCCAATAAATGTAATCATCCCAATTCTGAACCAAAATTCCGTGCGAGTTTTTTCCCTTCTCCCATTCCTCGTATTCTAAATAAAAATTCCTTGTGAGTTTTTTCACTTCTCCCTTTCCTCCTATTATGAACAATGTTCGAAAAAGCGGAAACCGGTTATGGGAGAAAAGTAAGTATTATGAATGTGAGGGAGACGGAGATTTCTCTGCCATTTCATAGGAGTTTTTTCACTTGTTAAATTAAAGGGAATGCATCAAAATAGTTAAAGGAAATGGTTCTTTTATATATATTTGTACAAATTTGTGCTAAAATATGTATTTGCATTCTACCACAATATTCTCACTGTTAATACAACAACAAATACAACCACAGTATTCTTTATTTAAGTCGAAAAGTATATCATAGGCAACGGTAGAGCTCTGGTATACATATTTGATGCAGCCATCCAGAAATTGCGCAAGGATTTTTTAATAAGGCTTAAATAGATTTTGGCATATGACGAAGGACGAATTCAACTCAACTTGGCCGCCAGAAAATTGCTTTGCTGAATGAAAGCAGGCAACTCCGGCAGATTTGTATTATGCGGCCGTCTTCTTCGTATGTTCCGCAGTTGATGTTGCTGTGGCATCAATTCATTACTCATTTCAGTGAATACCACATGAAATGCAATAAATACTGTGCATTGTTTATATTTTATTTCTTAATTTCCAACAAATTTGCAACAATAATTAAACTTTCAATTTTTTAAACAAAAGAAGAAGACAAAACAGCTGACTTCGAAAATTCGAAATTCTATTCCCCAATTATTGTTCTCCCTAGGAGAACAGAATTGGAGGAAATTTTCCGCGGAATAAAAAAATCCGCGAGAACAAAATTCCGCGAGAATATTTAGAATTGGTCTGAATATCAATTACCCAAGTCGTTCGGAAGCTGTAGGTCGTGTTTTCACGAAGTGTCTGCTGGCTTGAGTCTTAAGCTAGCAGACACTCCCATTTCTCGGAACCGGACGCAGCTTTAAAATTTTTTTTGCGGTATTAAATTGCCAATAAATATAATATCAATTATCTAAGTCGTTCGGAAGTCGTAGGTCGTGTTTTCACGAAGTGTCTGCTGGCTTGAGTCTTAAGCTAGCAGACACTCTCGTTTCTCGGAACCGGACGCAGCTTTAATTTTTTTTTGCGGTATTAAATTGCCAATAAATGTAATATCAATTATCCAAGTCGTTCGGAAGCTGTAGGTCGTGCTTTCACGAAGTGTCTGCTGGTTTGAGTCTTAAGCTAGCAGACACTCCCGTTTCTCGGAACCGGGCGCAGCTTAAAATTTTTTTTGCGGTATTAAATTGCCAATAAATGTAATATCAATTACCCAAGTCGTCGGAAGCTGTAGGTCGTGTTTTCACGAAGTGTCTGCTGGCTTGAGTCTTAAGCTAGCAGACACTCCCATTTCTCGGAACCGGACGCAGCTTTAAATTTTATTTTGCGGTATTAAATTGCCAATAAATGTAATATCAATTACCCAAGTCGTTCGGAAGCTGTACGTCGTGTTTTCACGAAGTTTCGGCTGGCTTGAGTCTTAAGCTAGCAGACACTCCCGTTTCTCGGAACCGTACGCAGCTTTAAATTTTTTTTTGCGGTATTAAATTCCCAATAAATGTAATATCAATTATCCAAGTCGTTCGGAAGCGTAGGTCGTGTTTTCACGAAGTTTCGGCTGGCTGAGTCTTAAGCTAGCAGACACTCCCGTTTCTCGGAACCGGACGCAGCTTTAAATTTTTTTGCGGTATTAAATTGCCAATAAATGTAATATCAATTATCCAAGTCGTTCGGAAGCTGTAGGCCGTGTTTTCACGAAGTGTCTGCTGGCTTGAATCTTAAGCTAGCAGACACTCCATTTCTCGGAACCGGACGCAGCTTTAAATTTTATTTTGCGGTATTAAATTGCCAATAAATGTAATATCAATTATCAAAGTCGTTCGGAAGCTGTAGGTCGTGTTTTCACGAAGTGTCTGCTGGCTGAGTCTTAAGCTAGCAGACACTCCCGTTTCTCGGAACCGGCAGCTTTAAATTTTTTTTTGCGGTATTAAATTGCCAATAAATGAGGTATAAATTATTTAACATATAATATTGTTGTTTGCTATAGTGTGTCTGCCACCTTAATAGATTCAAGCCAGCAGACGCTCCCATTTCTCGGAGCCGGACGCAGCTTTACATTTTTTTTTGCGGTATTAAATTGCAAATAAATGTAATATCAATTATCCAAGTCGTTCGGAAGCTGTAGGTCGTGTTTTCGCGAAGTGTCTGCTGGCTTGAGTCTTAAGATAGCAGACGCTCCCGTTTCTCGGAACCGGACGCAGCTTTAAATTTTTTTTTGCGGTATTAAATTGCCAATAAATGAGGTATAAATTATTTAATATATAATATTGTTGTTTGCTATAGTGTGTCTGCCACCTTAATAGGACCAATTAAAATGTATGAAAAGATTAGTCAAACCCTACAAACGCAGGTTACTTTAGGTTAGGTTGAACTGCCCGGCCCATGAGGACCTCACATATACAGAATGTGTTCCTAGTGTTACCAGAAGTGACGCTTTTGAGGAACATTTCAGGGTGCACTTTATTCAGCATTTCATAACTACGACCGGTGCACCAAGAGGTAATGGGTAGGTGGAGCGTATCCGCAGAATTGTAGTTCCGATGTTAGCGGAGTTGTGTATGAATAATCCATCCCATTATTATAAATACATTGTGTGCAGTAAATTGTCAATAATACGGCACCTAGAAGCACCAAGTGCTCACCATTACAAAAAAAAACAAGAACACATAGAAATGTTAAAAAGTAATTAACTGTAAAGCAACGCTGGTAAAATGTAATTGATAAAGAGGGATAGAAGTAGCAATTTATCGGTCAAACAAACCACCGCTGTTTGGCTAAACGGTTAGTGCATAAAACTCTTCGCCTGCAATATCGGCAACATTCCTTATAGTATATATGTATATAATTGTTTACGTATTGCCAGAAAGGACAACACAGCTCTGTCAATCCTAAACGACACTTTTCAGGACTCATTTAAATTGATGGTTGGAAAGAATTGGTCTACAATCCTTTGTTGCCCGATACAATGTATGTATATATGTATTTGCTATTGGGCAAGACATTTCAAGTTGATCTAGTGGCAGTTGGGAGCTTTTTTAGTATATGCTCCGTCATGAAAAGAAGAGAAAATGGAATTTGAAAATAAAAATGGAAATAATGATTGACAGATTTAAGCAAAATGTGCCAAACTACTTTTAGCCTGGGGCGAGCGTATACACATCTGTTAATACTGCCAGACATGCAGGTTTTTCCCGGTGGCCCTTACACACCTCAAAAGTTAGGGTTTTATTTTAAGTATTCCAATTTAATTTCATTTTCATTGTATAAAGTAAAAATGAAATACACTCCCGATTAAATTCATCAAATAGTTAAATCTATCGCTAGTTCAACAGGGGTATTGCCCTGCACATTTTGATTTTAGGGATTACGATGCTTAAAAACTAGTCACCCTTATAGTAACTGCAAATCCAAGAGGAAAACCCAGGTAGAGCTTTTTATTTTGATCTTACGTTTTTCGGCACCAAGACTTCTCCCGAATGAGCCAAATACTATCGCTTCATTTTAAATAAGGAACTCTGCTGGTGTTTGTTTAACTCTGTGCGAAATCTGACAATTTGCATACTTTCCAAAATAGAAACATAATTCAAAAACAGGTTAATCCGCTGCCTAGTTGGGATAGGCAAACCAGTTACGTTTGTAGTTTAAAACTCGTGATTTTGATTGCAGGGTAGTCACCTATTTGATCATAGAATAAAAAAGTCCCTAGAGTGCGTTTAAATGGAATGCGTGACATGAGGCTGATAGTGAATGGTTGGCGCACAGTTAAATAAAGTAGGTAAACATTTTTGTATTGTACCACGTAAGGTAAACACATATCCAGAGTATTTGGATTAGAGTGATCAGAAAAAACGTAATAAGAACTTTATTGTCTTCAGAAATCATCATAAACGCCAATTCTTTTAAAGAGGTCATAAAGTATGTTTTAAGAGTTATTGAATATAGCCCAAACTATCGTTGTATTACACAAAAAATTTGGAAAATTTGGACAAACTTCACATATTTAAAAAAAAAGTTTTGTATTGGTCTCAGCAGATTCTCAAATGGCGTTCACTCATTTCAACTGGCAGCTTTGTAACTTACTCTAGCGCCCTGGTCTATTAATCAGTCACAGAACAACGCCCTCAATTCCAGATATCTTATTCTCTGAATAGTGTATTAAAAAAAGTCTCTTTTCAGCCAAAACTACAAAAAAATGATACCAAAAAATTAAACACGCTATTACTATATATAAGTGCATACAAATGTACATATATGCATTCTGCACTATAGCCAGAGTCACCTCAATGTTGGTCTAGCATAATAACCGGATATATATTTTAATTTAATAAATTTCATGTTTACACGTTTTTATTATTTATTTTGCTATTTGGCATCATTCCACGAATAACGTAAGTAGTATATACACGCTAAAAAGTTTGAGCTTTGATCTATACATAGGTATTTTTATTTACTTATTTAAAGTCAACAAGAAAAAACGGACGACTACAATGATGTGAAAATGAATACAACTCAAAAGTTAAAATATATGTATATACATCGAAAATACAACAATGGACACAACAATAAATACATTAAATTATACAATAAAGTGAATTTCATAAATATATAATTAAAGATTAGAGTATTAAAGGTAATAAGAGGATCTTTACTGGCAGAATGCATGGGATTCCGCTCAGCATGCTGTCTAAAAGCACAGGGTTCCGTTCTACGTACTTGGGGAATGCACAAGACTCTAATCAACATGTCGTAGAAATACCGCGGAACTCCGACTAGTATGGTATGCCATCAGAGTGCATAAAACGTAACATGGAATAACGCTGCACAAGATTCCAATCAACACAGGATTTGCTTTTTTTATTTTTATAAAAGTTTTGGAAGTCGATGTATAAAGTCCATCATATACGATACGGACACTAAGTTATTAGTGTCCGGGAGAAGTATTACCGATACATCAAGCAACAAATGGCAGCTTTTTTCAGGCTAGATAGGCGATTATTGCATTACGTAAGGTGAACTAAGAGCAATGAAAAGTAATACTGCTATACAAGTCATTGCAGTGCGAATACCACATTCGAGGACAAAGTGGTAAGTGAAAAGGCACATAGTGTCAGGACATTCTAGGAGGGACATCAAATTTTAAGCAATTAGAAGGTCGGAGGAGTCAATTTCTCCATAATCAGTTTATGTTGAAATAATACCCGTAGTAATATTCTTTAATTTTCCAGACTGGGTACGTTGGAAGGTGAAGATTTGAGTGCCAATTAAGGCCGCGTAGAGCAAAGATTGAAAATTGCTTTTGTACTGATTTAATCCTCTTTATATGATTTTGAGTAAATGTGTAGAGGATCTTAGGTAGATGCGGATCCTCGAACTCTTTAGCCCACCTTTTATCAAATTCAAGTACACCTAACGCTTTGTTGACGTAATATGCATGTTAAAACTCAGTTATGGATGAAAATGAAACACCTGTATCGTTAGCAATAGATACACGCTCCAAAGGGTTACCATCAAGCATATAAGGTTCAAAACTGCTTTACTCGGTGAAATGTCATATGTTTGCATTTGGAGCAATTTAAAACTAGTATATTTATTGCGCACTAGCTTCGGAAAGAGCCCAAGTCCGCCTGAAGAAGGTCTAAGGAAGCAGTATCGAAGGGATAATAAGTTTGAAAAAGTTTTACATCATCCACATGCTTTATGTAAGTTATTTATGAAAATAGTAAAGAGCGAAGGGCCCAGATGCCTTCCCTGAGGAACGCCGGATGATACTCAAATGGCTCCTAGAGATTACATTTAAACAGAACTTTTTGCATCCTATTTGACCGCCGTGGTATGGTGGTATCGTGCTCCGCCTACGAAGCATGACGCTTATTGGAAGAGAAGCTCGGCAAAAAATCTCTTCGGAGGTAAACACGTCCTGCATTTATTATTTTATTTTTAATTTGAAAGATATCTTTTCAGCCACATTCAAACGTGAGGCCGGCAGCCACCGCATTTGTGTAACAAAACATATCATAATACCTTATATGTATAACAAAATGTTTCGAGGAAGAAGCTATGACTTACAGCACTTTTCACAAATGAAGTTTTTAATTTTTAGATTTTCAGCAAGAATTGTAACTCTTGGGTTTTTTTAGTAAACCAAAAAACTACATAGGTATATAAGTTTATATTTTTAGATTTTCTAAACTTTTTGGGTTTGGTTTTAAAGCAGTTTTGAGGTGTTAGAAGTATTGTTCAATAAATTTCAATTTAAACCCAATAATATTTGAAAACAGAGTAGTAATTCAGATGTTTTAAATTCAGGTAAAAGAGGATTGGAAGCCGTTGAATGGTTTAAAATTTAGACTCAAATTTCTAACCGTGTAGCAGCAGATTAAATAATTTATTTTGTAATATGGAAATTTACAATAGATTCACACTCGAACTAAATTCTTTGGCCCCCTTCAATTGTAACAGAAGACAATCGCAAACTTGTGTAGATATGGTATTACACTAGTAGTGTTGTATCGGAAGCAATAGTTTGCTACATCAAGGTCATCACATCTACATTCTCGTGAAAAAAAGAAGGAATTTTGATTTTTAAAATGTCAATCCTGGAGTGTTCGATCCTCTAGAAAATTACCTCAGAATATCCAAGGCTGACTTCGCTTTTCTGCGCAATGAATGCCATGTAATAAATTATCTAGCCATTTCTGAACTAGTTAGTTGCTTCATCTGATGGCTGATTTCATTATGCTTGACCCCGAATCCGGCGATTTGTGTTTTGCTGTTCTGGGCTCTCTTCTAAAAGTTTCTCTTACTTTCAACACAGCTGCCGTTGTGTGGGCGTAGAGTGCTCGGTTACCGTAGGTCCTGGTTCAAGTCCCACGAGAAGGAACATCAAAATACCTTAGAATATTTTTTCTAACCAAAAAAGCTTTTTAGCGAATAATAATCTGCTTGCATAGGCCGTTCGAAACCCGCATTAAATTAAGTAGCACGACGTAAGTTCCCTCCGAGGTATATCGGTCCAAGTTATTATTACTATTTTTATTTTCAATTCAGAGAACTCATGAACGAACATATCAAGAGTTTTGAACGGAGTGCTATTTGTATTGATTTATAATTTACTACATATGTATTTATCGCTAGCAGTTTTCAAATGATGCGAATTTAAATCGCTCACTACATTATAGCATAGTAAGCAGAAAACGAAAATTTAAATCAAGGAAGTATAAATAAAGCCTGCCATAAGGTGCCCACAAAGTGGAGTTTAATTTCTACTTATCCACACTCCTTTCTCCGCGGAGACACCATAACGCAGACGACTGTACAATAAAAGCACAGACCCGGACGTTTCCATAGATAACCTGTGCTTCAAAATAAATAGTTATCTTCCTTGTCTCTCGACCATTTTTTTGACCCGACGTACAGAAGTTTCTGCACGGAAAAAACGTACGGCAGATGCTACAGATATATATATATATATTTTTTTTAACTTCTTCAAGATATGTAAGAAAAATGCTAACCCAAAGACATCCACAGTGCCTTATAACAGCCCAGAAAAGCAGATTAAAGCTAATCTACGCCCCTGAACATTATACGAAACCTTCTTAACAAAATTTGAGTGCTGCATAATAGAAGGCAATACATATGTAAATCGCGACTTAAGCAACTAGTCGTACGGCAGTTTTTTTTAACCGAATTAAGAGAAAAATTAGCGATAGTGAAAAAAAATGTTTCACTTTCACTAAATTTTTAGTGGTTAAGTAGTGCATTTTAGTAATAGTGCAAAAATGCCCAACCCTGGTCCTAAATATACATAATAGCCACGATATCATAGTGGTTCCAATAGGTTCCACACTAGCAGCACTGGTCGATCCTAGTCAGACTGCGCCGAACCATTTGGTTTTTATAATTCGAAAATTTTAATTCTCGAATCTTATTAATATTATAAATGTGAAAGTTTGGATGTTTCATAATTATATTTTTTGGTTTTTGTGACTGAATCACGCCAGAACGGCTGCACAGATTTTGATGCAATTTGGGACACATAGACTATTGTCTATGTCTACTGGCAAACATTTCTTTCGAAAATGGAGAGGGGGAGGTCCCACGACCCCTTCGCACAATTACTTTTTATTAATTTTTACACATTATTTGAGTATACTGACCTTCACCAGTATTACAAAATCAATGGGTTAAATAAGTCGATGGCTTACAAAGTGAGAAGTGACACCCTTCCCGTTGTTGTTGTTGTTGTTGTTGTTGTAGCGATAAGGTTGCTCCCCGAAGGCTTTGGGGAGTGTTATCGATGTGATGGTCCTTTGCCGGATACAGATCCGGTACGCTCCGGTACCACAGCACCATTAAGGTGCTGGCCCGACCATCTCGGGAACGATTTATGTGGCCACATTAAACCTTTCAGGCCATCCCCTCCCTCCCCAACCCCAAGTTCCATAAGGAGCTTAGGGTCGCCAGAGCCTCGTCTGTTAGTGAAACAGGATTCGCCGCGGATAGGTGAGGTTGACAATTGGGTTTGGAGAAGCTATATGTTGCGCTGGCAACCTGCAGGGTTGCGCTACACAGCCCCTTGAATCTGGTATTTTAGTCGCCTCTTACGACAGGCATACCTACCGCGGGTATATTCTGACTAACCCGATGGGGGACACCCTTCCCGTCGGGGGTTGTTGTTGTTGTAGCAGTGCTTCGCCCCACCTAACAGCCGCGACCGATGACAGATTGTCATCAATATCCTCTAACGGGAGTCCAAGGAAACTTGCTGTTTCAACAGGGGTGGACCATAAGGAAAGGGGTGTTAGAGGCGTTGGTTCCACATTACAATTAAATAGATGGTTGGTGTCATGTGGGGACACATTGCAAGCGGGGCATACATTTTGTATGTCGGGGTTGATTCTGGATAGGTAAGAGTTTAACCTGTTACAGTATCCAGAACGAAGTTGAGCCAGAGTGACTCGCGTTTCCCTGGGGAGTATGCGTTCCTCTTCCGCGAGTTTTGGATACTTTTCTTTGAGTACTGGATTCACCGGGCAATTCCCGGCATAAAGGTCCGACGCCTGTTTGTGGAGTTCACCAAGGACCTGCTTGTGTTTTTTTCGCTTCATACGGCTGGGTTCTCAGGTACCGTATTTCCTCAAAATGCTTACGGAGATGACTCCTTAAGCCCCTAGGCGGTGCTGGCTCATCAATCAGATGTCTGTAGGGATGCCCAGGTTTCTGGGTATTTAACAGGACTGTTTGGTCAGCATCTCGTTTCTCTCCCTGATGGGGAGTATTCTCGCCTCATTATGCAGATGGTGTTCTGGGGACATAAGAAGACAGCCCGTGGCAATTCTGAGAGCAGTATTTTGGCAGGCCTGTAGCTTCTTCCAGTGGGTAATTTTTAGGTTGGCGACCATATGGGTGACGCGTAGCACGTAATCGGCTGGCTAATTGCTTTGTATGTAGTCATGAGCGTTTCTTTAACAGTCGGTAGCGTAGTGCCATCGACGTGGATGTTCAAAATGGTCGACATTTGGGACGTCCATGTTGTAAATAAGGTCGCGGAAGATTTAGTCGGTGATAATGCCAGGTTTCGCGAGGCGAAAAAGCTGGAGAGATCAGGGAGGTAGCCGTTTATTTTATTGCATAGCTCATCGATCTGTGGGCCTGGGCCTGTAGCCATTACTGTGCAGTCATCGGCGTAGGAAACGATTGTGACTCCTTCCGGTGGTGAAGGTAGCTTAGATATGTAGAAATTAAACAAAAGTGGGGATAGGACACCACCCTGTGGCACCCCTTGTTTAATTCTCCTTGGCTTTGATGTTTCGTTTCTAAATTGCACCGATGCCTGCCGACCACCCAGATAATTTGCGGTCCACCTTTTAAGACATGGGGGAAGGGTAGACCCTTCCAGGTCTTGCAGTAACGAGCCATGGTTGACCGTATCAAAGGCTTTTGATAGGTCTAGCGCTACGAGTACTGTTCTATGGTGGGGGTTTTGATTTAAACCGCAATTTATCTGGGTGCTAATGGCATTTAGCGCGGAGGTAGTACTATGGAGTTTTCTGAAGCCATGCTGATGAGAGGCTAGCTGCAAATTTGCTTGGAAATAAGGGAGCAAACTGGCTTCGAGCGTCCTTTGCCACTGGCGATAGGAGAGATATCGGACGATACGACTCTCCTATGTTAGCTGGTTTACCAGGCTTTAGTAGCGGGACCACCTTGGCCATTTTCCATTTCTCGGGTATGACAAAGGTGGAAAGAGACAGGTTGAAGACCTGCGCTAAATATTTGAAACCCTCTTTCCCTAGGCTTTTAAGCATCGGCATGGCTATGCCGTCTGGGCCACTGCTTTGGATGGTTTAGCGCGACCAATGGCGTCCTCAACCTCTTTAGCGGTGATGGTGATTGGTGACGCGCTGAATTTGTGTTTATGTCCGTCTATCTTTGTCGACCGTAGAGTGCATTATATATTGTCGGCAGAAAGCGCTCGCGCATTTTTTCGCATCCGACAGCACTTTGTCGCCAAAGGCGATGGAAACTTTGTCTTTGTGCTTAGTCGGATTCGATAGGGACTTTACGGTGGACCAAAGTTTACCCACACCGGTAGAGAGGTTACAACCTCTTAGGTGCTCCTCCCATTTCGCCCGCTTGTGTTCATCCACAAGCAATCTGATGCGTTGATTTATATCCCTTATTTGGGGGTCGCCTGGATCAAGTTGCCTTATAAGGTCACGTTCTCTCGCTAAGTTTGCGGCCTCCGCCGGGAAGTGGGGGCGGATTTCGGGAATTCTCCCGGTGGGAATGAAACGTGCCGATGCGGATTCAATGACCTTGCGGAAGGCACGCTCCCCTTGGCGGGCATCAGTCGGGATAGGGAGGGCAGCAAAGAGGTTGTCTGTAAAAGATTATATTCTTCCCACTTTCCTTTTTTAAAGTTTATGAAAGTATCCCGTCGGGGGTATTTCAGGACCCTTCCGGGATAATTTCTGGATTTTGTTTCTTTTTCTGGATTATTTCGGGATTATTTGGGGGCCCTTACAGCGTCATTTCTGGGTGGTTTTCGGAATCCGTCGCGATCATTTCGGAGCTCGATCTTTGGGACTCGGGATCATTTGGGAACCCTTCAGGGATCATTTCGGGATAATTTATGGGATCCCATCGGGGTCCTTTCGTAACTTTTCCTGGATTATTTTGGGATAATTTGGGGACTCTTTCGGGATCATTTATGCATGGTTTTCGGGATTCGTTCGGGACCCCGTCAGGGCCATTTTGGAACTTTTTCGGCATCATTTGAGGACCCTTAAGGGATCATGTTGGATGGTTTTCGGAATCCCGTCGTGGTCGTGACGTGAGTTTTTCAGGACTATTTCAGTACCATTTGGGACCCTTCCGAGATCATTTCTGGATCCGTCCGGGATCCCGTCGGGGTCATTTCGGGATCCTTCCGGGATAATTTCTGGATGGTTTTCGGGATCCCATCGGGGTAGTTTCGGGACTTTTTCTTGACTATGTCGGGATCATTTAGGGACCCATCCGGGATATTTTCTGGATGGTGTTGGTGATGGGAGCCCATCAGGGTCATTTCGGAACTTTTTCGGGATCATTTGGGGACCCTTCAGGGATTATTTCTGTGTGGTTCTCTGGATCCGTCTAGAATCGCGTCGTTGTCATGTCGTGACTTTTTCGGGACTATTCCGGGACCATTTGAAGACCCTTCCGGGAGCGTTTCTGTACGGTTTTCGGTATTCCGTCGGTGTCATTTCCTGGCTTTTTCTTGAAAATTTCGGGACCCTATCAGGTTATCATCTCATTTAGTTCCTTTTTTACTCTATTACAAAAATAAAATACATTATACAGAAATAATTTTTAAACAGATAAATAGATAAGCAGGTTAACGTGAATAGCCCATATATTTTGATCTCTCCTTGCGGACGGGGCCGCGGGTAAAGGCTAGTATTGCAGTTTTAAACTTAAATATGCATTGTACGTATTATATGTTCAAGCATAACTTAATAAAGAACAACAAAGAAGTAAACTTGCTGAAAATTGCAAAAAAAATGCCTGTATGCTTACCTACTTTGTGAATTACCGTACGCACATAACATATTATCCGTTAAAAAAAATCGCTTTTCAGGGCAGAATATAATAAATTATGGTGTAAAAATATGATGTGCGCATCATTTATTAAGTTAAAAAACTTACAGAATTATATTATATTATAAAGGTAAAGAAAACTTGTATTGGGTCTGAGATTTCGCGAAGTTATCAACTTTCAAATAACAAGAAAACGTAAATTTCCTACTATTCAAAAAATCTCCAGTTTTTATGTGGAGTTGGAAAAACGATTTTCACACCATTTAAGATCTTCTATGATTGAAAAACATTATAAGGCGGTATGTTAGGGCAAAAGGAAGTCTTAATGGGATGAAGATCATTTTCACAATTACATATAAAAAACTGGCGATTTTGTGAATAGTTCTAAAATTGCGTTTTCTTGTTTTTTGAAAGTCGATAACTTCGCGGAATCACAGATCCCAATAATATTTGTCTTATATTTACCTTTAGAATCTAATTCTGTGAGTTTTTCGACGTTATAAAACAAGGCAAATTAACAAATTAACGCTTATCAGCTATTCTATATAAACTACTGCACCCTAAATACCTACGGTTTTTAAAATTTTCAAATGCAACGTGGCGATTCTGAGAGTAATACAATTCGAGCGGAATTTCGCACAACTTATTTTCAAACCATAAGTTATTATATTCCGCCTGGCAAACTTAATATTTGCAAAAAAGTATATATAACGAACGGCTTAATACATATATACATATATGTACATATATATGATTGTAGGTGCCAATGTTCTTAATCAACAGCTGTTTTAATAAAGGTTGTACATAAAATGAACTCGTACTCATTCGTTTGTTGTGATATAACATAAATGATAGACGTTCAAGAGGTAAAAAAATCTTTATATTGCATTAACTTCTGTGCGAAAGATGACTCAGAATCAATACCAATAACCTGTTGTTAACTTCTTTCCGAATATACACGTCAATTAGTAGGTACACAATCTACATACAATCTACATATATATCTATAAGTATGTAGTATGAATTCTTTTATATATTCCGGGGGGAGGGGGGCATTAGTCCCTAAATCACAATAACCAATCTATACAAAAAAAAATAACAGAATTAACATACATAAGTATGTGCATTAGACCATATATTAGATGCCTACTTCAGTTTTCGAACAGTATTTACATACAGGATATCCGGTCTGGATGAATTTTTTTCTATTATTTAATTGCACGGGATGGCAAAATTTGAAAAAATTCCAGGCCCAGAAATTAGCTAATACTTTTCGAAAAATATGAATACGTTTTTCGACTGCATTCAGTAGGTAATTTCGCCACGAAAACTTATTTCCATAAAAAGTAAATATGTATGTGTTCCGTTTGAAAGCGAAATCATTTGAAATTTTTGCGGATATTTACTTGTGTTATATTTTATACTAAAAGTTCTCGTGTTAGTGGTTGAACTTCTTCGGAACGGTTCGACCGATGCTCATGAAATTTTGTGAGCATATTGAGCAGGTCTGAGAACCGGATGTTATCTATTTTTCATACCCAAAACTGGTAAGGGTGGTCCACCTCTAATTTTTTTTTAGAAACATTTAGAGGTAAAGCTTTTTGAGAATTATGCAGCTAGACCAAAGTTAAAGCAGAACAACCTCTGCCTTTGATCGCTGCGAACAAAAGCTACACATATGGTACAGTTTCAGGCAGACTGTCTCATATTGATTTTCAATTATAGAAAAATTAAAAAAACAAAAATCATTACAAAAAATTATTGTTCTGGCCTTGAGCTCGTTTCGAACCTTGAATACTTTATCAGTAGGCCGATAAAACAAAAACAATTATTAGTTTATATGATTTAATCGGGGATTGCCCGTATTGCTTTTTTTAAATGTATGAAAACATTTATTTGAAGCAATTTTTTAATTTTATAATTTATTTAATAATTTGGGAAAAATTTAAACAAAGTGACATCAGGACGTACAAGGCGACAGCTGTTTCGATTATACCTTGTAAATCTCTTCAAAGCCTTTTCTCCCGGGAGTGGGAGTCGAACCCGCACTCCTACGAAAGTTGAAATGGTTATAAACGCATTCAGCTACATCATGCCTTAGTTGTTGTAAAGTGTTTCCCAATTGCCCAAATTAATAAATAAATTATTAGTTTAATATTATTTTAATTCCAGCATGCATAGTTTGCTAAAAGTAGAGCCTCAAAGTGGACTTCAAACCGAACACAGTTTAAGGAGCAATATCTCACATCGTAAAGATAAAAAATTAAGCTACAGTTGCAAGAAAATAGTGGCACTTTGATATTTTATATGTTGTTTTGTAATAAAAAGAAGTTTTTGTGACGAAAGATTTTGATATCTTATTGTACTCCAAAGCTTGAATAAATTAAATGAAATGAAAAAAGCGTACTGAATGTAGCAGAAAAACGTGCTTTTAGCATTTTCGGGTACCTACAAATATCTCGAAAAAAAGAACCAATTTAAAAGTCTGCCCAGATATGCTATGTAATACGTAATACCAAAAAGCTACGAACTTGATTTAATACCTGCAGAAAAAGAGACAATACAAATAGTTTTTTTTTCCAGTGTGCAACTTTGTGCCTAACCTTTTTACATACCAATGATGCTTAGGCCCAGTTTTCAGTAGTTGGTTAAGCTAAGCTTAAACTAAGTTTGCTTTAACTCTAGTCAAACTAAAACTCCAGTTAAACTACTGAACAGTTTTTCAGTCACAGTTTAAGGCCGCCTTTTGGGTTGCTTTTATGTGCGGCAACATTGGTGTTTTTATTGTCTCGATATTTTGTAGATACGGCAATAGCTGGATTTTGTTTACCCAACAAACATGGAAAAAATTCTCCAGCGAAATATATATCTAGTTCCGGAAGTGATATCCAACATCATTATTTAATTATTCTTAAACCAGATAGTTCTCTAACTTCATTCTCCAATCACCATCCAACCTTTGAGAAATTTTGTAAAATTTAGAGTTCTCGAGTTGATCTCCAACGTTATTATCATTATAAAACTATTATCCAACCTTTGAGAGATTTTGAGAAATGTACAGTTCTCAAATGAATATTCAACATACTTCTCCAGTTGTTATCCTACATTGGATATCGAGTTGAGGTGGAATTGAAAACAAAATCTCCAAGGTGGTACCACCAAAACCAAAAGCTGTTTATTGTGAGAAATAAACACCTAGTTGATAGCAGTAATGAAGCGTAACAAATCAAATATAAATTATATATATTTTATTTTATTTCCGTGAAAATACTGTAGTATGGAGTCTTACATTTCACTCCAATTAAAGAACCACAAGTTGTTTTAAATTTATAAATAGCAATTTTTGCTTTATAAAAAATTTCCTCTTTTGCTGAGTACGCTATGATTCTCGAGTTGAGCCACTGTTTCGAAACAACTCCTGAGATTTTAGAAGTATGCCTAGTTATCAACATGAGCTCTAATGGTACTCAAGCCCAAATGCTTGTTGGTTATATTAGACGTCATTTCGAACGAACGCAAATCACCGACAGGTTAACTAGAGTTTAACCCAGCCAGATCGGCCGCTTAAGCTTAAGCTCAGCTTAAACTTCAGTTGAAGTAGACTGAAAAATTGCGGAATAAGTTTAAGCGTAGTTAACTGACAAACTGAGTTTAACTTGTACTGAAAAACAGGGCCTTAGTATCTAGATTCAATAATTTTAGAAATCAGTAAGCTTATCCAGGGTCGGATTAACAGGTAGGCAGAATAGGCAGTTGCCTGGGGCCCCGAGTTTAGGGGGCCCTCGAAAAATGAAAAAGGCTTCTAAAATTTTCTTACAAACATAAAATTCTAGAGAGTGAAAGAAAAATATAATTAGAATTGAAAATAAATTTTACTCAAATAAATAAAACTCAATTGACCGCATTCAAAAGGCGACGACCGACAAACTAGACAAGGTTCCTAAAAAGGACATTTCCGACTCATTTGACAAATTTTATGAGCGTGCAAAGAAGTGTATCGAAGTGAAAGGACAGTATACTGAATAATATAAAAGGTTTATAACTTTTCTGCAGTTGGAAGGTCATACTGGTGAAAGTCTAGCGAATAAAACTTTAAAGTTTCTTACTGAAGACTGTGGTTTAGATATTCAAAATTGTAGAGGACAATAATATGACAACGCAATTAAACATGTCCGGGAAGTATAAAGGTGTGCAAGCAAGAGTATTGAGTTTGAATGTGAATGCGATCTATGTCCCCTGTTCCGCGCATTCCCTTAATATGGTTGGAGAGCATGCTGTGAAGTGCTGTTTTTATGAAGTAGATTTTTTCGCCATTATGCAGACATTCACCCTTATCGCGAAGTTCACACGGAAAAGTGTTCGCCTTCACTTTTTTGTTCGGATGAACTTTTCCGCCTATCGGCAATTTCGGGCGAACAAAAGTTCACTTCGAAACAGCTGATGCTCTATTGTGAATTAGCAGTGAACAAATAATTTACTTGCAATTGTGTAAATTTTGTAAACAAGCACATATTTCCTTAAAAGACAGCAAAAATAGAGATACAAATTTATTAAAAAATGTCTAGTATTGCACTTAGCGCGAGGAGAATATACATAAATGGGAAAGCGTTTCGGAGGCAATTAAGGGACTGTTCTAACCCTTTGGAGCTAAGTGATCCAATGTAAGTAATTTTCAGAACTTTTGAATAAAAAGTTAACTTTTTTCAATTAGTTTTCGGCAATAATACAGACTAAACAAGCCGGGATTCAAATACTTGCTAGATATTCTTAATAACTCCTTGCCACCATTGAAGCAAAAATTTGGAGTTCCAACAATTGTAAAGTTGAGCGCATCTTCGTTTTTTTGCATAGGGAGGACATGAAAAAGGCGTTTGAAAGGACAATGAGGTGGGTCTTAGCCAATCTTGATTCAGTGAGGTACTTTCAGAGGTGCTGAACATTTTGGAACCGTTGCTTTGTCCACAATGGATAACTTGGCCGACTTTAAAAAAACAACGTCAAACTGCACACGATTTTTATACAAAGTTCGGAATACTAGGAGTTGTAGGATGTTGGGCCCGCCTCCTGTCACCTTCGCATAAATTGCATTTTTAGACGCCTTTCGTACATATCTTTTTTGGTCATTCCATACCAAGAAAAATATACGTTGTCATAAAAAATTTAATTTAAATGCTTAGCAATAAAGGAATTTTACTCTTTTCCACTTAGCTTCACTCTTAGCATGTGGACCAAGACTATTTAAACATAAAATAAGCTGCTTCCAGAAGTGTGGCACTTTTTCCCGATCATCTTGTCGAGCAGCATTTCCGATTGTGCATTATTTATTGATTTACTCTAATAATAAAAGTACATATAACTATAAGAATATGAAATCTCAAAACAAAAAATTACTTACAATTTGTTTTTCTCTCATTCGCCTGTAAAATATAAGTGAATAAATTTGGGTTTCCCCGCTATTCATTTCGCCCGAACAAAGTGCTGCCGATAAGGTGAAATCTTTTTCGAACACGAAAAATTGTTTAGCCAGCCTCTGCGATAGGGTGAACAAAAATTGTGAATATTTTCGGGTGAAAATAAAACTCGCGATAAGGGTGATTATATAATTTTTTTCCGCTTCCACCTATCGTTGGGGCGTATTAAAAAATAAAATAATACAATGAGAAAACTTTGAAGACATTGTCAACTACACGATGGGAAGCCCATTCGAATGCGACGAATTCAGTTTACGATTAATTTCATATCATATTAGAGGCTCTAGAAATCGTTGCTGATGATGAATTACAAATTACTGATACTCGTTATGAGGAGATGTGTATCGTGAATAAAATGCAAAAATTCGAATTTGGTTTCATGTTGATTTTATGTAACTCTATTTTGACTGCTAGGCGTTCAGTGAGTAAGTCATTGCAAAGTGAAAAAGCAGATTTTCAAACGTGTGGTTTTGTACGGATTGTTAGAAGAGTGTTTAGTTTCATTCCCTGAAAAGTTCAATGATTTCGAGGAAAAAACAAAACAATTATTACCTGGTGTAGGTTTATGCAGAAATCGTAAACGTACTCGTCGTAGAAAAAACCAACCTAATGACGGAAATTCTCCAGAAGTCCAGAAGTAAAATTTTCGACTCGCGATGATTTCAAGACAAAAGGTTTCCTCGAAATCATGGACAATCTTCACAGTGAAATCAAACGCGAAAGTGTATATGGAAGTTTCAGAGAGATTTGCCTTTCTCATCAACTTTTTTCTAAGTGATGGAGACCTCCACGAAGCTATAAATAACTTAGTTCGTTTTTATTCTATAAATTTGGAAGAATTTTTCATTGAAATAAAACAATTCCAAAGTTACGTGAACTCCAGATATACTGATGCACAAAAAACTAATAGTAATTTGTATAAGATTCTAATGGAAGATCAATTAGCCGATGTATTTCCTAGCACAGAAATAGCTCTTCGGATTTTTTTAACAATAATGATCACAAATTGTTCTGCCGAACGATCCTTCTCGCAATTAAAAAGAATCAAATGCATTGAGTCAAATTTATTGAATAAAATCGATATTGATGAATCTGCCTAAAACAGATGTAGAAAACGACATGTTTAAATGTAGATAGTACCTAATTTTATTGATATTACTACATTGTGACAATAAAATTTTTATGAAAGATATAAGTTTGTATTTTTTAATCCAAAAAAGAAGGGAACGGACGTGAAGAAGGGCCGCAAATTGATGGTTGCCTAGAGCCCCGTTGAGGGCTTGCAACAAATATTTTGTTCGGCTCGTATATGCATGTGAATGTGTGTATTTAAGTAGAAAATTATTCGCCTGTTAAATCGATGGTATGACTTACAGTTAACCTTTTATCTATAAGGATTTTTTTATTTTCGGAACAATGGGATTGAAACATTTTGGATAAAGTATACGAGAATGGTATAGAGAGAGAAGGGGGAAAGCGAGGCTCACGTTTGAATGTATGCAAACCAATTTTCGAACAGGACAAAGTATGCCGGCTACACTAGTTTAGGATAAATATGGATATTGAAATTGTCGTAAACATGGTGTATTAAAAAACTATATAAATAAAATATTTGTATTTCAGACTTGGTTCAATCGTAGCGTTTACCGTTTTTATGCAAATTTCGTGGTGGCCAATTCAGGTTTATGCAAAGCTACGTACGTGTATATGATTCAGCTCACCAGGTTATTGAATGAACAATTCGAAGAGCAATAACTGACAGAAAACGAGTGTTTAACTACATACATGCTTCAATATAATGTGAATTGACTCACAGCTCATTACACAAAACGACATAAACAGGCATACATATAGGGGGGTCGATTTGTATGGACGATATATCGGTTAACTATATCGCGCCATCGATTTTTCGATAGGATTTGGGCTCAGGAAAAAAAGTACCACTACGCATACCCTTTGACTTTTTTCGACTTTGATTTTTGAGGTTTTTTTCATGGACCTACTAAAAACTACTCTTTGTAGGTCATGAAAAAACCTTAAAAATCAAAGTCGAAAAAAAGTCAAAAAATTCAAATTTCGCAGGCTCGAAAATTATATATTTGGGTATGCGTAGTGGAACTTCTTTTTCCTGAAAAATCGGTTGCTCGATATCGCTTAATAAATCGAACCAGTCTAATATAAAATGTTCTGGGCGAAAAAGAAATTCATTTAGCCATGTCCGTCCGTCCGTATTAGTAAAATTTTGGACAATGGGCGTGGCACCGCCCACTTTTAAAAGAAGGTAATTTAAAAGTTTTGCAAGCTGTAATTTGGCAGCTGAGTATGTAATGTTCGGTTACACCCGTTATCGACAGTGATCCAAATCCAGATTAAATTTTAATATGCAAATGCAACAGCAAGGTTTTAATACTGATATTTATCTTGATCAATTTGTTGCTGCATTTGCATGTTGAATTTTATTTTCTGCATCACATTCGATTGGAATGCACGAATTATTTTTTAGAGAACTAAGTAATTCAGTTCACATTCGAAGCCTATTCGATCATTACATTAGAATTCAGTTAGACACATACATAGAACTTTTTTGATTAGAGAATAAGGCGCCATTTTGTTTGATAATACAATGTTTGTCTGAACGTCCTCTAGCCGATATAAACGTTGGTGTATGTTCGAGATGCATTTGACAGCATCTCGATGAATGAATTGGGAGATTAAGTCTAAGACTGATCTCAGACCAATAAAATTTACCTAATTCGTGGTTAAATTTTACCTGGTAAATAAACATTGTAATACCTATTAGGCAGATAAAAACTACGAAGACAAGTTATGCGGTATTACTATCTTAAGAGATTAATCGCAGAATAATCTCCAGTGCATAAATATTCTGGATCTATATTTAGATCATTTGAGTCACATGCTGAGCTGAGACTCTTATATGCATATGTTTCTGTTTGTTACAAAATAACAGGTTGTTGTTCGAGGCAGTTCCAAAATAAGACGTACCCGTTTGAGTCCAAAGTAACAGCGGCCAAAGTGGCAAGTCAACTTTAACTTCAGTGCTGAAAAAAGGACCTTATACGGAAGTTTATGCAAAAAATTGTGATTACATATAATTGATTTCAGTAGACTCCATATACCTGGGAACCCTAGCCTTGTTAGGTAGGTATAGACAATGGGTCGGCAAAAAATATCCGTTATTGTACGTTTGCATACGGAAAGTTGGCCCAATTGGGCCATGGAATGCAGAGCCCAGGTGTACCCATATTTGGAGTATATAACCACGCAATGTGATGCGTAATAATCCGCGGGCGTTCCACCCCAGGAAAGTCTCCCTCAAAAGGAAGCCATGGCTTCTTGCCCAGTACCATGCCAAGATAGCGATCACGAGGAGTTAGTAGAAGTTAACTCCCCTCCACTTTAATGTTTGGCCCCTTCAAGCTCTTGAAATACCTTTCTACTTCGCCTGCCTCTACCGTGTTATGATTGTTGTCGGAGTCTATATCCTGGTGCAACGTCCATTTGGCCTATCAACGACTTCATCCGTCCACCTCTTTACTGTTGGCTTCCATTTCCCTCCTCTTTCTGCTTTGCAGTTTTCGAGTTAGGTGCTTGCTCGCTATTGGGGCCCCCTGTCTTCCAGGTTGTGAAGTACATTCCGTATTGATGCTGTGACACTCCGACTATTAAAAACAGGCTTATCGTCATCAGCCTGCTACGTCTACAACCCGCTAGACTATTCTAGACGTTTAGGGAATACGTTTTCATCTTATTCATATAGTCTTGCGGTCTTGGGATTACGTTTCACTAGCTTCGATCAATTTGGTAGATTGCACCATTTGGGTACAATATTTACGCCGTTATCTTCAATCTATTCCACGCAATTATTTTGAATATTGAGATGTAGCGAGATCAAACCAGAGCAATTTAGAAGAATTATGGGGCTTAAAAATACCGATTCAATACCTACCGAACTGTATACTTGATTTGTTAATACCTCCACTTATTAGCGGGAAAAGCCTTTGTAAAAAATAAATCTTGATTGGCTCATGTGACGGAGGCAGTCACTTTTTCACGGTTCCCGCCTATTATACAGCACTAAAATTTTGTTAAGGTTTCGTATAATCTTCGGGGGTGAATTTTAGCTTTAATCTGCTTTTATGGGCTGATATAAGACACTTTCACTAATATTTATGTAAAGGTATCTTAACTTTGTTTTTAATTTTGCAATTCCTCTTCTTGCACAGAGTTGTTGTCGTTGATTTCTTCCCTTCCTAAACTCTTTGGGTTGGTGAGAGATACAACTCTTTAAAATCGGCTCTCCTCAGCACAAGATCCAATGAAAAGAATACCAAGAGTTCGGCATACAATAAGTCTCAAATTTATCGAAATAAGCCTTATATAAACAGCACAGTTTTTGTGTATGCACATCTTTAGGTATGTACATATGTATATGCATACCTAATCATTTTCCAAAATCACCGCATAACCGCAAGGTTTATGCAAGGTCAAACCGATTTTTAAATCAAACAATTAGCGAACCACTGATTAAACAAGCACTTGCACACTTTCATATACATATGGGTACTTACCGCAGGCCCAATATAAATATATCAAACGCTACTCGATATAACATGCGTTTATTGTGATCCATTTTGTTTATTTTAGAAATATGTTCTGACGATGATGATTCCCCTCTGTTATATCATGAACTAACCGCACATCAATGTTGTTATTTAAATTTGCGATTGTCACAGTAGCTGTTGTTGAAGCGTTTGTGTTGCTGGCGTTACCACTGTCGTCACTATGGATGGCGTCCCCACTGCCGTTGTTGCAGCTGAAAATGCTGCTGCTATTTTGGTTGCAATTATGATTGGGATTCCGATATCGTTTTTCTATGTCACGCGATTTTACCAACAACAACGAAGATGCCACGTTTACACTAGTTGGATGCTCCGGCGAACGAAGCGGTGCGGTCTCACTTGCAGCTGATTCGTTACTCATTTTGCTAACAATTCGGTTTCACTTTAAAAACACTTTCGTTCAGAGCGTTGGAGAAATGCAAGAGGGAGAATGCCCCAAGAAAAAGCGAGCATTGAGCTCCACCAGTCGGGTATTTTGTTTTCTCACTATACAACGAACATGCAAACGTGTAATACGGGAGAGCAACAGTGGAAGACTCTGTCCTAGAACTTAAAATTAATTTCAAACCAAAAAACTTTTAACATTGATATGTGAATACGTTCGTTATCTACTTTTCATTTTATGTTTGCTTTAAACTACGAAATTGTTTTTACAGTTTATTTTGCGGCATATTCCGTAGTTTAAGTGAGTACCGCATAAGTAGAGTCTCAGGTAAATGACTAAACCATTTTATTTAACATATATTCTCTATCTTCTCAGCAAGTATTCGTGTGCCGCTCGCTGTGTGAAAATGGCTCAACTTTGTCACAATTTTTCTCCCCTTGACAATGGCGTGTGACGTAGAGAGCATCGATTGTAAACAGTTTATCTGTAATTAATATTTTGATAATTACTACAAAATTAAAGCGTAAGGAATATGTACAGTTAAATTTATATTGATAGTATTAATTTAACATTTAAGCTTCCCAAACGCCTTTACGCACAAAGTTAATAGATCGAATTAACAAAAGTGATGGTAAATAACTTATAAATATTTTATAAAAATATACAAAAAATGTATTCAAATATTGATTTTGGTTATTTATATTAGAAACCTCCAAGCGTTTAAGATAACGTAATGTTTAGTGATGAAACGAAAATAACTATTGGAGATCAGGCGGACGGCAATTTCTTTGAAGGGGGCCAAACACGAAGCTACAACGTAGCATTTGGCTCCATCAGTAGAATTTGGCGGCATCTCAGTAATGTTATGGGGCTCTATGAGACCTAGTAGCGTTGAATGCATGCAACCATGACAAAAAAGTCCACCTTGCAGAGCTGTAAAAATTTACAGTAATTTTGAAAGAAAAAAGTACGTTTTATAGCAAGGGCTGAAACTGTTATTCCTTTTATAATATAAGTCCTTGCAAAAACTATTAATTTTGGACTTTAAATATATTTGGATCAAAATAAAAATTATTTTCGGATTTTTATTTTTTGAGTCCGATAGAACTAGTTAAACTTGGACTTTTAAAAATAAAAGTCCCGAAATAAAAGTTAAATCAAGACTTTTATTTTTTAAGGCCGAAATAAAAGTCCCGCTTGATAACAAAGAAACGGCTTATCCGAATTAAAAAAATTTGGTACCAATCGATTCTCCTGGATTCCTAAAATTTAAAACCTTAGAGACCCCATATGATACCGAAATAAACCCAACGCGATCCCGAAAACCATCCATAAATGATCCGGAGTACTCCCGAAAAAGTCCCGAAATAATCCTCACAGGGAATTCCGGACGGATCCCGAAAACTATCCTGAAATGATGCAGGAAGGATTCCCAAATGATCCCGAAAAAGTCCCGAAATGACCCTGACGGGATCCCGAAAGTCATCCAGGAATGATACCGGAAGGATCCCCAAATGATCCCGAAATAGTCCCGAAATAACTCTGACATATTCACGTACTTAGCAATGAATTCAAGTAGCCAGTTTTGATATTTTTATATACAAGTGGGTGTGACTTTAATTCGATTTTAAAACTTTTTCCGTCGGCACGTACAAATACAAATATGAAGTTCGCTTACCAATTTGCAAAAATATTGCTCAAAGTATGTACGAGTTATCGCACTTGAAAGTCCAAAAATCTTATTTGGAAAGTAGTTGGTGCCACGCCCATTGTCCAAAAAAATTATGTGGATCAACTACATGCAATGTCAGTAATTTACGTGCCAAATTTAAATAACGTGGCTTCTTTACTCAAATTTTGTATGTTCTGTGCGGAAATTTCTATATACAGAAAGAGGCGTGGCTATTGACCGATTACGACCATTTCATTTTTTGGAAAGCTTTCCTATCATAGCAGAATGCGGTTTACCAATTTTCACTATAATAGTTGTATTGGAACGAAGTTTATTGCAAAAATCCACTGCAAGTTCACCATTTATACTACGAGATTTTCGATCTAGTTTGTTTATGATAAATTTCTAGTATTATTAACAGAAATTTTCAAAAGTCCATAAGGTTTTAAATTTTAGGAATCCAGGAGAATCGATTGGTACCAAATTTTTTTAATTCGGATAAGCCGTTTCTTTGTTATCAAGCGGGACTTTTATTTCGGCCTTAAAAAATAAATGTCTTGATTTAACTTTTATTTCGGGACTTTTATTTTTAAAAAGTCCGAGTTTAACTAGTTCTATCGGACTTAAAAAATAAAATACAGATTATACTTTTATATGTGGACTCTTATGGAAAAAGTTCAAAAAATAAAAAGGATGCATGATACGACATGATATTGCTATAGGGATACCTGGGAACTCAAACATTTTCACCTAGGACAATTTTTTACCAGGACTTTTCGACTCCGAAAAAAAATGATAATAATTATTTTCCGTCCCTGTTTTATAGGGAAACATTGTATGAATTCTTAACTAAAAAAATTATAATTGTTTTTGTTTTTATCGGCCTATTGATAAATCATTCAAGGTTCGAATCGAGCTCAAGGCCAGAACAATATTTTTTTTTCCTAATGATAATAATGGTTTGTTTGACTGGCAAATTTGCTACTTCTATTCCTTTTTACCAACTATATTTATACAGTGTTGCGCCATCTGGTGCAAATCACTGATAATGCTGGATTTTTGTTTATTGTCAATTACTTTGTTTGACATTCCCAAGTGCTCATGGTTTATTAACAATTGTTTTTGTTTTTATCGGCCTATTGATAAATCATTCAAGGTTCGAATCGAGCTCAAGGCCAGAACAATATTTTTTTCTAATGTAAATTTTTCTAAGCAAATTTGCCAGTCAAACAAACCCGCTGTATAGCTAAATGGTTAGCGCAGCATGCCTAAAGCGTACTGATGATGAAGGCTTAGCACCCTTCGAAATGGATCTATCTGCGCAGCTATGGCAGGTTGTCTGAAAAATTTTCTACTTATTATTCCAAAAACAAAATACAATTTTTCAAATTTAGAAAAAATAAAAAATAACAATAATTATCATTAGAAAAAAATTATTGTTCTGGCCTTGAGCTCGATTCGAACCTTGAAAAAAATTATAAATTTATTAAATGTTGAAAGATAACAGTTTTTTTTTGTTATTGATATTAGAGAAAAATTACAAATTTTTCTGAATTTCTCTTCTTCTGCTAACTTCTCGGGAGCTGAGTATTGAACCCGAAATCTCCAACATTCATACTTTATACTAGTGTAAAGGCAGATGCTTTTATCCACCCAGCCATAGGAATACCCGCTGCTCGCTTTGCAATTGATCTCAAAGTATTGCCTTTTTGTTGATATTCCTTTATACACCATTAGGTACAAACTAATTCTACATGTTGTTAATCCTAATTTATGGAATACTTATAGGTGCGCTCTCAAGAGCTTAGCAGTGCTTTTATAAGTAGTGCTATATCAATATTATTACATCTGTATTTAATTACGGAGACATGCTCTTATTCCTTTATACAATTGTTTTTGTTATTGATATTAGAGAAAAATTAATATGGGTGAGTGAATAAGGGCATCTGCGTTTATACTAGTATAAAATATGAATGTTGGATATTTCCAGTTCAATACTCGGCTCCCGAGAAGCTAGCTGATGAAGAAATGAAATTCAGAAACATGTCCTAGTAACGCCATTTGTAAAACTTTGTAATTTTTTCTCTAATGTTAATAACGAAAAATTATTAACTGTTTGAGTTGAAGCACGTTGTCGTACTTACAAAAAATAAATGAATGTTAGGCGCAATAGCCTCCGAAAGATTTAAGGCCGAGTTTCTCTTCAATTTGCGTCGTGCTTATTTTCATTTTTCCTACAAATTGGCGGGGCGGGACCTACATTTTTTATGGAGACCCCGAACGGCATCTGCAAGACAGAACAGTTTTCGCTGAGAAGCTTTTCATGGCAGAAGTACACTCGCAGTACTTGCCGAATCACTGCCGAGGGGCGACCCCGCTTAACTTGTTTCTAAAGTTCTGATGTTGCTTTGCCTTGGGCGTGAGCCCGGGATCTTCAATGTGGTAGGCGGAGCACGCTACCACCACACCACGGATGTCGTATTTGCAAAACTGAATTAAAGAGATCGAAACAATGGACTATAAAAAGTAAAACTGGATAATTCGTTGAATACTGAAAGCGGCTTCAATCGACTGTTAGTGCGGTTTATACTTAGATGAAGATGCAGTGATATAAAAAACGTGTACATAGAAGCCACGTAGAGGGGCGTGCATGCGAAGATTAAGAGCATCTGATTTAACCGTGAATGTGGCGAAAGGTTGCAATCCCGGGGTGAATTCCAGGGGTAACTCATGTCTGGATACTCCTTACACTATGCCCCTTTGGACGGAGGCAAAACGGGGAAAACGCTGAAGCAATTTGTGCGAAAGATTAGGAGCTCGCCGTTGACCAAATTATTGAATCTTCAAACCTGGTAAATCAACCACGGACCAGATTTTCATTATGCGAAAAATTGCAAAAAAAAACTACGAGAAAAATAACGACACATACATATATATGTATCACTCTTCTGCTTAATGTGGCGTATAAAAGGTTCAATCTAGAATACTGTGCGAGTCTGAAGCCCATTGTCAACAAAGTGATTGGACCTTATCAGTCCAGCTTCAGACCTGGTAAATCTATTATACCTCACCAATTTTTCGTCCACTTCAAAGCAGCATTTGACAGCGCGAAAATAAGCTGCTTGTATGCTGCTATGTCTGAATTTAAGTTCTCTGCAAAGTTAGTAAGGCTCTGCCAAATGACGTTGAGCAACACCACCAGCTCCGTAAGGATTGAGAAGGGCCTCTCCGGCCCATTCAGAACAATCGAGGCTTCAGACAAGGCGACTTTCTTTTGTGCGATTTTCTTAACATAATGCTAGAGTTCTGCCTTCTCGGGTTTAGATTAAAGAAGAAAAAAAGTTTGTCTTGCTATAAATATGAGGACAAGACGAAGTACTTGCTGTGATCCAAGAAAGAATCGGCGCATTAGCGCCTTGGCAGCCACGTCACTGTGTGACGGATATAATTTGAGAATGTGAAAGATTTCGTGCTATTTGAGAACCAACATTAACAGCGAAAAAAAATGTCAGCTTTGGACCTGAGTAGTCAATTGAAAAATAAAATTAAAGAAAAAAAACTTTTTTAAAAATAAGCTTTTATTATTTTGGTTAATAAAATTAACTAAAAAGTAAACAATAATTGACTCTAAAGAAATATAACACTTTATAAGTTCATTGTAAGCTTAAACGATAATTAGGCTTTTTCGTCTGCGACAAAAAATTCTATATTGTACATAATTATATATTTTTGAACATTAAACTTTACACCTAAATTATTAAATCTTACAGTTTATATCACAGTCCTAATTGTTCGGGTGTAACCGAACATTACAGTACTCAGCTGCCAAATTACAGCTTGCAAAACTTTTAATTACCTTCTCTTAAAAGTGGGCGGTGCCACGCGATTGTCCAAAATTTTACAATTTTACTAATTTTCTATTCTGCGCCATACGATCAACAAACCTACCAAGTTTCATCGCTTTATCTGGTCTTTGGTAAGGAATTATCGCACTTTTCGGTTTTCGAAATTTTCGATATCGAAAAATTGGGCGTGGTTATATGTCCGATTTCGTTCATTTTAAATAGCGATCTGAGATGAGTGCCCAGAAACTTACATACCAAATTTCATTAAGATAACTCAAAATTTACTCAAGTTATCGTGTTTTACGGACGGACGGACGGACGGACATGGCTAAATGAACTTCTTTTTTCGTCCAGATCATTTTGATATATAGAATTCTACATCTATCTCAATTAGTTTATGCCGTTACGGGGTACCGTTATGCGAACAAAATTAATATACTCTGTGAGCTCTTCCCAGCTGAGTATAAAAATGTGCATGAATCTTTCCGCTGGTTTTTCATTGTTTTATTGGGGAAAAAATTTGGTACAAAATAATTGAAAAAGTCAACAATAACAAGTCAAACTTTTTTTCTTTTATGGGCAATATTGGTGCCTATTGCTCTGGTTGGAAATCGTTTTGGAATTTGACATTCTGATAAAGTTTCGAACATTTTTGTAGACGCCTGGTATGTATATATGTTGCATTATTTACATATTTTAAAAGTGTTTGGTTAATTGGCTGCTCATATGTTCATAATTAACTAGATTTTGTAAGATAAATATCAATATGTAGCCTGATTTTCTCTGTACACACTTTGAGGAGGAAAAATTTGATTTGAAACACAAAAGGACAATTCATGGCACTTCAATTTAATAACCGCGAGCAAAAACAAACCTTTCTTCCATTCTCTGGCCACCAATCATCAGCACGTCTTCAGAAAAACTACATAGCACAACCACGCGCGCTATATGCCATTAGTACCAAAGAGGATAAATTATAATTAGAGGCAACCAGTTTGCTACGAGTGGCGAGTAACTCGTTGGACAATAAAAAAATGTATGCCGAATGTTTTACATGTCTCCCATTTATCAATGCGGTGTAGGGTACCTTATGCAACTGTGATTTTTGGAAAGAGAATAATTAATTAAATACAGTCGGATAATAAACACAAATACCCCACGAAAATGTATAGAAGAAATTGTATGCACATCTCGCCCATAAAAAAACCAGCGACTACCTGATAGAAAACATCGAGCAAATGACTACGAGTACCAGATTGACGTCTCTTATTATAATTTATCCTATTTGTTAGTACTCAGATAAATTGCGGTTTAAATCAAAACCCCACCATAGGTCACTTCTCGTTGCGTTAGACTTGTCAAAAGCTGTTGATACGATCAGCCATGTCACGTACTGCAAGACCTGGAAGGGTATACCCTTCCCCAAGTCTTAAAAGGTGGACCGCAAATTATCTGTCTGGTCGGTGAAATTCAGGAACGCAACATCCAAACAAGAAGAATTAAACAAGGGGTGCCACAGAGTGGTGTCCTATCCCCACTTCTGTTTAACTGCTACATATCAAAGCTACCTTCGCCACTAAAAAGAGTCACTATCGTTTCCTACGCCGATGCCTTCACAATAATGGCCACAGCCCCAGGCCCACAGATCGATGAGCCTTGCAACTTAATAAACGGCTATCTCCCTGATATCTCCAGTTTTTTTCGCCTCGCGAACCTGATACTATCACCGACTAAATCATCTGCGACCTATCTACAACATGGACGTCCAAATGTCGACCATTTTGAACATCCACGTCAATGGCACTACGCTACCGACTCTCTTACACCCCAAAATCATGGGTGTGACGTTCGATCAGGACCTACATTTTGGTGAGCATGCAGCCGCGACTGTACCGAAAATCTAGTAGCCGGCAATAAAATCCTCAATTCTCTTGCTGGCAGTACTTGGGGTAAAGATACAGAAACGCTCATTACCACTTACAAAGCAATTGGCCAGCCGATTACATGCTACGCGTCCCCGATATGGTCGCCAAGCCTAAAGACTACTCACTGCAAGAAGATACAGGCCTGCCAAAATACCGCCCTCAGAACCGCCACTGGTTGCCTGTCTTATGTCCCCATAACACCATCTACATAATGAGGCGAGAATAATCCCCATTAGGGAGAGAAATGAAATGCTAACCAAACTGTTTCTGTTGAATACCCAGAAACCTGGGCATCCCAACAGACATCTGATTGATAAGCCTACACGCCCAGGTGTTTATGGAGTCATTCCGTAAGCATTATGAGGAAATACGGCACCTGTGAACACACGCCATATGAAGCTAAAACACACAAGCAGGTCCTCAGTGACATCCACAAACAGGCGTCGGACCTCTATGCCAGGAATTGCCCGGTGAATCCTGTACGTCAAAGAACAATATCCAATACTAGCAGAGGAGGAACGCACTCTCCCTAGGAAAACGAGCGTCACTCCAGTTCAACTTCGATCTGGATACTGTAACATGTTAAACTCTTACCTATCCAGAATCAACCAAGACATACAAAACATATGTCCGTGTTGTAATGTGTCCCCACATGACACCACCATCTCTTGAACTGTATTGTGGAAACAACGCCTCTAACACCCCTCTCATTATGGTCCACCCCTGTTGAAACAGCAAGTTTCCTTGGACTCCCGTTAGAGGACACTGATGACAATTTGTGATCGGTAGCACCTATTGAATGGGGGCGAAGCACTCCTATAACAACAACAACAACATTCTCTGGCCATTCGCGATGCCGTTCTCCCTGTCAGCTATAATTTGGCAGGTAGGTATGGAAATGGAAGAATATAAAGATTTTTCACTTATAAGAATTCACAATGGGCAAGAGCTTCAGAATCGTAATTTTAGCAGAATGTACGTTCAAAAACAGCTGATTATGTTATCTAATATTATTTTCTCATTAATTGTTCTTGTCATTTGTTCATCACTAAATGTGCCATACTAATCAAAATGTAGTTTCTTTACACTGAATCGCGAAATTCGCCAAATTACATTGAGCATTTTTAAGCGATGGAAACTTAAGCGTCCGTTGCTCATACTGAGCATGGGCTTGACTTGACTTGGGAACTGTCACTTAGGGTGTCTGTTTAATGCAGGAACCGATTTAAATAGTATGTTTTCTTGACGTCGAAAACTGCGGGTCCAAAAATTGTCCTAGGTGAAAGTTATGTGCATCCCATAAAAGTAGAATACGGACTAGGATGCACGTGAGGCCTATCAGCAAACACTCTCCTCATTGGTTATTTACGGCAATTGTGAAACAATACGTTACTATGGAGTTCTTGTTTGGTGGACAGCCACACTACAAAGTACGTATACTACTAAAACAACATGATTATGCATAACGGGAGCCCTTACTGCGTCGATCCAAAAATAAGAAGATCCTACAGGCTGCCCGATTACTGCACGAATTTCAAGCAGAAATTAAAGCCGTGAAGAGAGTAGCAGAATTCTGGAGAAGCTTAAGCTGAGGTCGCGTAAATATATACATATTGCGGTAACTTGACACGCTGCGCCTCTATAGTAATGGAACACGACCTATTGATGACAAAAGGCCATCACTAAATATTACATATATATATATACAGAGACAGTTCATAGCATATCCGCCAGCGTAATTAACCTCGGCAATTATCACATAAAACGTGTGCTTTAAGACTAACCGTAATAATCATTGCTTTGCCCTCGGGCGGTATCCAGCCATAATGGCGACGAGGTAAAAAATTAAGACACAATTTAATAAAAATATTAAATAAAGTCGTACTCGTATAGTAAAGTGCAAATGACTGATGTGAATTGGGAATTATTCATAACGAGATTGCGTTAAAACACACCTCGTGATAAACACTCTAAGCAAACCTAACCTATTGAAAGTGTGTGAACATTTTCTTAATATTGCCGATGAAAATCTCTCGGTGAACAGTTACGAAAATCTTTACTAAAGTGCATAAAAACATTATTGCAGAAAACGAAAAAACAGAAAAACTCGACAACAAGCTTTTCGAATAGTAAAGAGAATCAAAACATTGCAAGTGCCATTAAAATCGAGCATAAAAAAATGTCATTGCTAGGACAAGTGGAACCTTTCAAAAAGAAGGGTGATTTAAGGTCATTTTTAGACCAGCTCTCAGCCTATGTTATGCTAAACGACATACTCAGATCCAAAGAAGCCTACGTTGCTGTTAACACTGTTGTCACCAGATGTGTACAAAGAGTTGAAAGCTGAGTGTGAACCACAGCCTTTAAATAACATGAGTTGCGAACAACTACAAATAAGCTAGCGGAATTGTATGACCCTGATAAAGGTGAATACGCAGCACGATTTATTTTCCGCGGAACGAAAGCAAAAGCCGAATGAAAGCGTGCAGGAGTATTTATGTGCCCTAAAAACCCTATCCACGCCATGTAAATTTTCCTCCTCTGAATAATACTCAGCTAAAAGATCAATTTATTTCGGGTGTTTCCAGCAAATTTGATGAAATATGAGTTGCTAAAAGAGTCCAATAAATCACTGAAAGAATTAACAGATTTGGCAAAACAGTTGAAATTGCAGGAACGGCAAACAACGTTGGAGACAAACAAAGCTGAAAATACAACGAAGTCGGAAGAGAAAATGGTTGGAATGCATAATCTGAAAACATCATACAACGGCTACCCTGCGAAAATAAACTCTTATAAAAAGTCAAACGAAGAGATCGAATAACTTTCAACGGCAGCAAAGTCATCGAGAGATAACAACAACAATAGTCGCGGACAGCAAACACCTATTGGCGAGCAGGCAAAGAAAGAGTTACTTGTACTTGTTGCGGGCGGCAAAAACAAGCATCAACACAATTTCATGCTCTCTCACATTTAAATATTGTAGCGGATGTGGCGACAAAAGGACATGATTATTTTAGAATGTGTAGTAAAAAGAAAAAGTTTTCTCAACCGGAGCAAAGAGTTAATAATGTGCAAAATGCACCAGAGCCCCAAGAACTGGAAATTTTTGATGGTTTATCTAATAATAATAATAATGAATAATAATAAAGGCCATGATCATGCAAGGGACAGTGATTCAATAGCGGAGCGTTATAAGTGTGATTATTATCACTCCGTTAATGAAATCTAGTAGATAGTGAACTTGAATCAAGTAAAATGAGTTATAAAATTATTGGCCCTCAGTTTGAAACTATTTATATATAAATAATGTGCCCTATCAATATGGAAGTTGATTCTGGTTCACCAATTTCTGCCATTTCGTTGGATTGTTATAAACAAATTTTTCAGGCAGGCCATTGCAAACGATCGACACCACATTGCGTGCCTACAATAATCAAACAATACCTACTGAAGGTAAAATTTATGTGAGTATACAGCGTAATGAAATTAAGCAAAAACAAATACTGTATGTTATAAAAAAAGGTGGCTTTCCAATATTAGGGCGAGAGTGGATGCACGTTTTAAAAATGTTGCCAATTGCAATTTTCAGACAAAAAGCATAATGGATAAACTTAATTGCATCTATGAATTATCAAAATCATGTATCGAAAATTTGCGCGCGGAATTCCCAGAAGTGTTTAAAAGCGATTTCGGTTTATTTAATCGTCGGACAAGTTATCATTGCACGTAAAACCCAATACCCAGCCGAAATTTTTGCAACCACGAAAACTGCCTTATGCTTTACGGGAGAAAGTGGAAACCGAAATTTATGGTTTAGTTGAGAAATAATAAATTTTTAATTCCAGTAGAATATAGTGATTGGTGAACTCCGGATAGTCCCAATAATAAGTGGCCAGGTTCGATTATGTGGCGATTTTAAAGTTACGGACGCTAAATCCATTTTTGAAGTAGACAATTTTCCCCTCACCGCGGCCGGAATCGGTATTTTACGAATTACGTGGGATAAACAATTTACGAAAACTGGGATTTAGCGGAAGCTTACCAACAATTGCCACTGGACGAACAGTCGCAAAATACGTGATTATTAGTACCCATTTGGGTTTGTTTCAAATATACACGATTGCCTTATAGCGTATCCACCGGACCGGGGTTCATTTCAATCGAAAATAACAGTAATTAAAAGATAGCCGGTCAAGTTATGTATTTAAGCAGCAGTATAAAGTGGCTTTATGTACATTGCTGTTGTTATATAAAATTACTGGTTTGTGATAAAAATTAACTAAATAAATTCAGTTTGTCGCTCCTGAGAAGCTAAGGTGCTTAGCGAAACGTTGAGCCGAAATAGTGGAGTTTAATTTAACTTTGCACTAAGCAAATAATGGTCAAAAGCCTATTTATACTGCTGAAAAATAACAGCTTTACTGATGGGGATTCCAAGCGTCGTTGTGTATATTGACGATATTATTATCACGCGCGGCAATAAAGAAGAACATTTTAGGCGATTACGAGAAGTATTGCGTCGATTAGATGACGCCGGGCTAAAATTAATTTTTCAAAGTGTGTAAATGTGTAGGATGAAGTTATGATATTTAGGGTGTACCGCATAGATAAAAATGGATTCTTCCAATTAAACATAAGATCGAAGCAGTACAAAAGCTCTGCCACCAACTAACGTATCAGAATTACGTAGTATTTGTTAGGTCTATAAATTACTATGCAAGATTCATACCAAACATGGCAACACAATTGAAACCTTTATACGAATGTTGTAGAACTGAAAAGCGTGGTTTTCAGTGGACTTCCAAATGCGACAAAGCGTTGACAGAAATCAAAACTCAGTTAAACGTCCGGAAAAATTCCTAGTACACTTCGATCCAATAAACCATTGGTGCTACACATGCGATGCATCCCCACATGGCGGTTTCGGCAGTGTTATGAATTAAACAAACAAGATTTTCCGATCCACTATTCCAACGTACATTGACGCAGGTGAGCGTAATTATTCGCAGTTAGATAGGGAAGGTTTAGCTATATTTCGGCGTAATGAGCATTTGTATGGGCGAAAGTTTCTGTTACAGACAGACAACTCAGCCCTTACACGCATTTTCCATCCCGAAAAATCAATTCCGAGAAATAGCGGCCGTCTCGCATACAAAGGTGGGCCGTATTTTGTGTCTGCGTTCGCTATGAAATAAAACATATTAAAGGTTCGAATAATTATGCAGACTGTGCTGAGGTCGCATGCCTAATAGATGCAGTAATCTTGCCAAAGAAAGAGAGTTCGCTGATGATGATGTCTCAAATTTATATTTCAATAGTATTAAGAAGTCCGATTGTCGCGTCTCTTGATTGGAAGCAGGTGAAACGTGAAACTCGTACGATAAACTTCTTTTCAAAGTAATGCCAGAGCTAATAACGTTTTGGTAATAAACATGAGCATTGTCAATTGAACATAATTGTTTACTGTGGGGTCCCGAGTAGTGGATTCCTGAACTGTAGTTTAGATCAGTGAGTGATGGCACGAATTGCATTTTAGCCAGTTTCGGGGTAAGCAAAATGAAGCAGTTAGCTCGGTCGTTTGTTTGGTGGCCGTCCTATAGATAACGTTATTTGAATAAATAACGACGCTCATGGTATTAACTGTTTAGAAACAAAAAAGAAACGCCTAGAAATTCCATTGTACTCCATGGTTATGGCCAACCTATGCCCTTGGCACAGAGTTCACGCGCGGTTTTTTTAGGTCCTAATAGAAAGGTATAAGTGATACTGTTAATGATAGATAGTCATTCTAAGTGGCCGAGAGCTTTTATAATGTCTAATATGGGCTAGAAATGCCACGATATCGTGGTGCTGCAGAAGAAGTTTCACCACCGTTTTGGGTATCCCCGCTCATTTAGTTACTGACAATTTTACACAACAAAATTTTATACGGAAAAGCTGGTATTGCGGCACAGCACCAGCCCACGTATTGTCCCGCAACTATGAAGCGCCGAAAATTAGTAGATAGGTTCAACTGTAAGGTGAAGTGTATGACTAAGGAGTGGGTTATCATTATCTGATGCTCTCAAACATTTTTATTTGTATTATAGAAGATACAGCCGCACTCTTCAACAAACCAATCACCAGCAAGACTTATGCTAGCGAGAAATTACGTACGAGATTTTCATTATTAGAGGCCCAGAGAGATCGAGGGCACAATGTTTAACAATCAGTCTCGCCAACATACGAATCATAAAGGGGGAGACGTGTAGAGTTTGAGGTAAGAGAGTCGAGTGATGGTAACTGACCACAGAAGTGGTAAATGAAATGGATAAAAGGAAAGATTGTGATATTGGTACCGAGGAGTGTACATATTTAGTTGAGATAAATTCTGATACTACTTGGAAAAGACATACATCAAATGCAAAAGTGTAGCCAAAATTCGCTTGAGGATACACAAACAATGAAATACTACATGAAATAGATACTAATGTCGCCGATAGTACACAACTTTTATGGCCGACGTTCGGACGATTGACGAATAAAGTTATGCAATAGGCTAACCAGGCATTGTAAATGTTGAATAAAGATAGGTAAATGAGATGTTAGTATAGCACACACACTAATAAAATATTGATTTACTTGTAAGTAAAGGAATGTCTATAGATTATATAGTAATGTTTTTGATAAGAAGGGGAAGAGTGCGGTATACTTGACACCTCGCCTCTATAGTATGGAACACACCTATTGATGACAAAAGGCCATCACTCATATATATATATATACAGAGACAGTTCATGCATATCCGCCAGCTAATTAACCTCGGCAATTGATCAATAAGAACGGTGTGCTTTTAAGACTAACGCGAATAATCATTGTTTTCCTCTGGCGGTATCCAGCACATATATTGATAGCCAGGCATCACTCGCTGTAAACGACATAGACTCCCATCCGTTTGGGAAAATTAAAGAGACGAGCAGGGAAGGCGTGGAAAAAGCGCGAAATGTTTATGATCATGTGCAAAGTGCCTACGACATTATGCGCACAAGTGGCGCATATCTTTGACGACAGAAGGCTCAAGCTCGCGAGTGGGCATACTAACTGAACACTGCCTTCTGCGTCACATGCTTATAGGTAAGTAGCCTCGCCGAGTAAGACAGCATGTGTAGGAAGGTGCGAGTTGTAGAAAAATGGTGAGCACGTTCGTCTTTGTGTCGTGTCCTAGCGCTCGCCACGTCAGGCGTTCTGTTATTAGGGCGGCAGGTTGGCCGTCGAGGCAGCGTATAAGCTAGGTCCTAGAAAAACAGCAGTGTCTTTCAGGCGGAAATTGCAGCCGTGAAGAAGTCATCAGAATGTGAGGAAGCGTGTTTAAGCTGCATCGCGTCAATATGATATATTGATAGTCATGAGTCGATAAAGTAGCATAAGTCTCACATACAGTACTGTGCATAGTGTAACTGGAATGCAAAGCATTAAAGGGCTTCGTTTCCGGCCGGGACAATATACATATACTACCTGTGTGTCACGGGGGTGGGCCGAGT